>OMOT01078324.1:0-15799 GCA_900312575.1 Acanthochaenus luetkenii
TCCGTCCCACAGGCGTCACAATGTAGTTACGTTAATTGCATCACTCTCATACCGAAGACATTCAAAGTCCTTCAGCCGCTCTCTGAAAACGGTTAACCTTCTTCTCTGCTGGTGAAGCTATATCATCACCATCAACTGTTTCCACTGCCACAGCGACTAACGTTATATCAGTAAAGTTACTAAAATATGCCGTAATCGTTCAATTAATATTGTTAGCTTGCTAGCATTAGCTAGCCGCGAAAGGGAGTGATTGAAGGCTAATCTCAACCAATCTAGAATCAGCATTAAAAGGTAAACCTCAAACTCACGTTTGATTGGTTAGAATGGTTACCGTCACAAGGCATACTAGCGAATGTAGAGAAAGGGACGTTCAAGTGAAGAAGAAAAAAACGGAAAGAACGGTCATACCAGAGCGAATTTAGAGAAAGGGACGTTCAAGTGAAGAAGAAAAAAACGGAGAAAAAATGGTCGCACCACAACAATTATTTCCACTCGCACTGGTGCGACCAATTATATTTTGAGGTCGCACAGACCAAATTTTGGTCGCATATGCGACCAAAACGGTCGCAATTTCGAGCCCTGGATGTGGAAGGAGGTTTCTAAAACTGCCCGGTTTATTAGTAAGTCCATGGCATCGGTGTTCTCCACGGATACGTCCAGGTTTTTAATGGCTTTCGACAGCAACAGATCCCAGTCCCTACAACACAAATGTTCCTCCTCTCTGGGCACCTGCTTGTGCCTCTTGCAAGAACACCAAAAGTCCCTCGAAATTCTTGGTCTAACCCCGGCTGCAACTTTGCGTGGCTGCTCACCTCCTTCAGCCTCTCTTCTCTTGCTCTTCTCATCCGTGTCTGTGTAAAACAAAGCAGTCCCCCTTTTGAGCAACAGCAACTTGCATATGTCGATGTGCTGTAGATTGTGTTATTGCGTATGTTGTTCTTAATCAACAGGCCATGCTAAAGCCACCACGTATAAACAAAAGGTCCCACAGACGGATGTAGAAAAGTGAGTACCTGTCACAGATTTCACATTTCTTTCCTTTTGGCTCATTTCCATCAATCATATAAATTGTTATTAGGCTGCATGTTTTGTTTTTTACAAATGCACAGAAAGTAAAGGGATGTACGCAAAGTATGAACGTAAAGGTTTACAGAGAAGTCTCCCTTTTATTAGTTGCTATATTTCAATTGCCACACTTTCCTGATGGTCATAATGACATATCAGAATTTAATGACAGGAGACACGGAATGGGGGCGATTCGTCAGTGGCCACATTATCAGTGATTTACATAGCACTAAAAATAGTTGTATAACAGCACTTTAACACAAGAGCCATTTCCTTAGCCAAGGCAGACATTTGGCGTCTGGCCTATCCATCAAGACAAGCATTAGTTTTGAATTTGATGGGGCTGTCAGTAACATTTAACATGAGTTTACAATACATTCATAACTTCTGAAGGGCATCATAACAGCTACATGGCACATTCATGAGCACCGATTCAACCCTTTCATTTGGTTATGTAATACTTAGTGTACATAGCGACATAGCACTCAGTGTTTCAATGTATTGTACATTTCTAAATAAAAGTCGATTGTCGTTGGTAAATGTGGCAGTTGTCAATTGCCTTTTTTTTTTACTAAAAGAAACATGAATTGGGGTAAGCCGTGAAAAAAATACTTTGTATGCCGTTTGTTATATGCACCACCCTTTGAATTACCAGCCTTTCCATGTGGTTTTCATTCTCTGCTTTGGACTTGTGCTCACAAGTCCAGGCTCAACCGATGACCCACTGTTAACTCACTAGCTACAGGTGTTTAGGTATTAATATTATAGTCAGTGACTTATTCAGTAGACCACACTGTCGTAGAATATTGTATAAATTATTTTGAGCGTGTCAGCATTGTAATCTCACATTTCAAACCTGCCTGACATTTCACGCCACTATCTTTTGCTTTGACCAGACTGGACTCCCTGAGATCTAAACTGGAAGAATCAGAGGATGCATTCATCAAGTCCAGGAAAGAGCTAGAGGAAATAGTTGTGAGTGAGACTTTTTCTTTGGTCTTCATCTTCACAGAAAGCGGAAATGTAGTCTCCATCTTATCTTCAGATTGAGGGATGATGGTCATATTTGATACTGAATACTCACTTGTGATATGGCTTTGCCTTTTGAAATAGATGCTTGCAGGGATGCGATATATATTTTTCCCCAATAGAGAATTCTACCTTTGTCCTTTCCTCCCAATTACTATGTATTGTTGTTTTTTGTGGTCTCCTTATCACTTCCCTGAAGCTGTACTTTGATTAGTCAGCAGAGGGCAGCAGCAAACTGGGGAGTTTCTTCACTAGAGATTCTGCTGCCTTGAGGACTGAACTGAAGAGACACAGAGAGCTGAGTAAGTAAACTGTCGAGTAGGACCATGTTAGTCGGGTTCAAAGTGAGTCTGAATGAGAGCTATTAGCTCTTTTTTATGAACCAACTGGCTTTCAGGTTGTGAACTACATGAAATTGCTTACAATTAATATTTTGTGTGGCAGAAATTAATGGCCAAAAATATATATTTTTAAATGGTTGCTTCCTTTTCATAGGACTCACTATTTGTTCCCACTTTTACAATAATTGTAATGGTATTTTTGTGTTTTCAGCATTGAGAGTAGAGTCGTCTTTGAAAGGAAATGATACTCGACAGAACCCCATTCCAGGTAATTGGCCTGCTAATGAATGTAATAAACTTTACACGGTGTCAGAGTAAACAATGTTTTATATACACAGTCATGTTCTATTATGCTTCTCACCATCGAAAAACACCCACTTAACATTGCTGGAGTTTTATTGTGTTGATCATTGAAAAGATTTATGACCAAAATCTTATTTTTTTATTTAGCCTTTATTTAACCAGGAAGATCCCTTGAGATTAAAATCTATTTTTCGAGGGAGACCTGGCCAAGATAGCACACCATTTAAAAGTTACAGTACAACAATTATAGAATAAAACATGTTTAAAACAGAAAAGGGACAACAACGAAAAAGAAAAAGACACCAACAGATACATGATACAAAGTAGAACTTATGAAAAGCAATTACACTCTTCGGTTACAGCGCTTTGAACTCTAAGGGAGATAAAATCATTAAGCTGTAGTGTGTTCTGAAGGTTATTCCATGACCAGGGCGCACAATAGGTGAAAGCTGTTCTGCCAAGTTCTGAGCAAATCCTGGGTCCCTGGCAGCGCAGCCATCTAGTGGAGCAGACATTATAACAGCTGGTGGTGAGTGTTAGAAGATTTCACAGATATAATGGGAGTTTACCTAGTATGGCTTTGTAAGTAAAAAATATACCAATGCTGCTGTCTCCTTATGCTTAATGACGACCAGGAAACCAAGTCGTAAAGTACAGAGTGATGTGTACGGGACAATGAGTTGGAAATAAAACGTAGAGAACTGATACACGGAGAGAAAATAATGGAGTTTAAAGCATCATTAAAGTTTGGTAGAGGTTTGGGTTGTGTAGATACCTTGCCATGATGTAACTCCAAATATTGGCGAGATATCTTCAATAGTTGCTCCAGAGTGTAAAATGTTTTAATCTAAAATAGTGTTTATTTCTCTCACCATAGACTTGCATGGCACGGTGAAACAGACCTCAGTCACACTGTTGGCACACAAACGAATGAGAAGAAAACGGATTCTGCCAATGTATAAAATAACAACCCGGTTCAACTTTTTTTGGAAATAGAAATGTCATTTGTGTTGATTTTACTCGAGAGACGGTTTACGTATTCAGTATATCTATGCTAGGGGAAGAAGAAAATAGTACCATAACCAATCATGGTAAACGCATGAAAAAAAAGAAAGAAGCTGAACCGGGTTTTGTTATTTTATGCTTTGGCAGAATCCACTTTGTTCTTGTTCGTTTGTGTGCTAACGGTGTGATTTTGAGATGTGTTTCTCCGTGCTATGCAAGTCAGTGGGGAGAGAAATCAACGCCATTTTGGATGATCACGTTTTGCTCTATTCTACTACTACAACCACTCAAGCTTTTGCTTTGTTTACTGGCAGTTAGGCTGCCACACACAAATGTACATCGTGTTTTCTCAAAGATTTTCATCGGTGCACCCTGATCTTGAAAATTCGTCCTGGATGGCAACGTGCTTCACCAGTTTGGGAATTTTGCTGTGGGTCTCCGCCTGAACTTACATTATATGTGGATTATATTTTAGTTTTGAGTGAACTGGCCAATAGTCCCATGGTGTCCTAAGATCATTATTACCATATCATCTCTCAACATGCAATGGCCTTCACCAAGTGGCTCCATTTAGGTTGTTGTGATTGTAACCTTGTCCCTTGGTCTTAAAAATGAAAGGGTTTTAAGAAAAAAACCTTTTGCTCCACATGTTTGTGTAAGCCGATTTATTTCTGGATGAGCAGGAAGAGAATATGGTCACAAGCCCTGGTTGATTCCTAGGAACAGCCGCTTTGTATTTGATTTGATTTGCTTCTTCCTACCTCTTAGCCATTTTAACATGTCAATGGGCGCTTGTTTGAGTTGTTCAGATAATCGTACACTCTGTGAACTTTGGAGAAAAACTACATTTTGTTATGCTTACACAAACAAGTCAATGAGCAGATTTCCAAGGGAAAGAATTAATTTGATTATTTTAGGCACACATGCCTCCAGCAAAGCAATTCTTGTGATCCAATCACATAACGGTGACTCGTGGAATATGAATAGGGGTTATTGTCAGAAGTCAAGCTTGTTTTCCGATAAGGTTGTTAACAAATGTTTTCATTAGTTCCAGTGAGGGCGTCTAGCATACATGTTGCTTTGTGGATCCACGCCACAGGAATGTCACATTGTTTATCACATGGTGGGAACTGTGAAATGTATGTATGAACATGAAGCTGTGCATAAACAACCTTACGACAACAGACTTCACAATGTCGAGGCAGATCGCTCAGGGAGAGCATCGTCCCTCTTTGTGCCTTGAGACACATTATAACTAAACAAACTGTTATTCAAAGCTACAGCAGAGTTCTTGTGTGTGTGTGTGTGTGTAGCGTGTAGCTCTGTTGAAAAGGGTAAGTGCTTCATGAGGGCTTGGGACTAGCGGTACTGTTCACTCTCCCGACGATGTACACATTGACATCCTCTGTTGTATAGCCACAATTATTCTGGCTCATCCGGCAGACGTGACTAACAAATTAATTGTGGCCCTTGTGTGCTGTAGACATAATTCTAGCCTCTCCGATTCACAGTATCGAGTACTTCTTGAAAATCGTTAGGCTCTGGAACTGTTTGCAAGAGGGAAACGCACAATCCGTAGGAAACACAGGATTAATGGGCCAGCAACACATCTTGGAAAGAAGAGTTAAGACTACAGTAGCAGAGGTTTACTGTTCCGTTTGTAAGTGACCATACAGGCTCAAATAGGATTGTGTGCCTCAAGGGCCCCGATACATTTGGAACATTTTGAGCCATTGGAAATAGGCAATATTGGCACAGGAATGTGTAACTGGTACAAAATGAACTTGTTTAAATTGCTATGTATATTGCCTCAAAAAGTATTATGGCCCGACAGTTTTAAATGTATTTATTTTCATAGGCAGATTGATAAACTACAGTGAAGCACCAATAGATGGACTTGACCCAATTTCACCACCACACAAGGTTTTCTTGAAGTACACACTAGCAATTGATTTATGGATCATTTTAATTAACCGTTCAGCGCTCATACTCAATACTCAGTGGATACATCCATCCAGTGGATACAGTGCAATGCAAGTGTTAAAATTGGAAAGCATATGAGCTGCCGTAAAATAAATCCATACCATAGAACTTAAGATGAGTGGTCACTTGTTCTCATTTACCGAACTGAGCAACTAGGTGGAGGGGTTGGGAGCATGTTGTGTGTGTGTGTGTGAGAACACACCTCTTTCTAACTGTCTCTACAAAGCTGCTTTGTGGCACCCTAGGGTGTTTTCGGGCAGTAGCATGATTCCATGTGACTGGGGTCGCCTCAGTTACCTGATGGGCTGCCATAAAACAAATTCATGGTGAACAAATACACTGGACTTGCAATGGATGTTCCCCTAGGCTCATTTACTGAAGTGAGCAAACAAGCAGCATGATTCCAAGACTGGCTGAGATGATGTAAGCTTAGGCCACAATACTCAAATATATAAAAAGGCTGTTCACATTCAAATCAAAATCCATGTATGCTAATATAGCTGGTGCACTTAAGAAGGTTGCCATACGATAGTTTGATAATGTCTCATGCACTGGTTTGGTGCATGAGGTCTGAGGTTTTGAGGAGTAACACCACCAGTAGGACATGTAAAGCGCCTAGACCTAATGAGTGCAGCTATCCTTTGAGGAAAGTTGCTGTTGGCACTGTGGGGTGAGTGGGAGTTTGTGCTCTGTAGGCTAAAGGTGCTGCATGGAGCATTTTGTGTGTTCTCTGAATTAAAACCACATTTCCCATAAACCGTTGCAAAGAGAATGTTGCCACTTGTCCCCCATCCCCATCTCTGGCGCCGCTCCGCCACGTGTTGTACCTTTTCAAATACTGCAAATCTCGTTTATTGTCTGCACATGAAACTATGCTCATTTCCCAAGCGTCCAAAAAATTCCACGGGAGCCATCTTACCATAACGCACCATTTTGTGTGTTCAGGCTCTGTAGCCAGGGCTTTCCCTCCATTAGGTGCCAAGCCTCTTGCACCTCTACCCTGCCAAAGCAGCTGGGTAAATCCACGAGGACATTTAAACCAATCCTCCAATCCCACTTCCCCTCCTATGTCTTCTTCCCTCTTCCCTTCCCCTTCCTGCCTTGTCATCCCCTTTCCTGCCTTACGCTGTGATAATGCTGTCTCACTTTAAAACTACTTCTTTAAGAAGCGCTTACGACCGTCCTTTAAGGTTAACAGAAGTTTCAGTAAGCATTCTAGAGAAGTCACTTTTGGTGAGCAATCAGGTTTGGGGTGAGCATAAATCCTCTGGGTATAGTCCAGGCATTACAAATACCCGTGGCGCCTGTATGTGCTGATGACTACAGAATTGAAAAAGAAAGGCCATAATAATTCTGAGGTAAGTTTCCCTCAGCAGCGGGTATTGATTATTTGTGTGTAGTGAGAGATTTGGAAAATTCAATTAAAGGAGTTGTGCAAAGGATTCATAAATTCTGCCCCTCCAACCCGCGACATGGTTATGTTCTAAATCAATGTTGCACTTCACAATATATTTTCTTAGGAGCATAAAAATAAATAACATTTAAACAGTTCTGCTTACCACAGAAACACATTTTATTTTCTCTGAAGCTTTTTAGTCACAGCCAAGTACTGACTTGTGCACATCTTCAGGGTGGTGACGTATTTTTATTGCGATTTCTTCCCATACGAAAATCCTATACAGTGTGAATTTTGAGATGACAAAATGAGGGGAAAGGGGACGGCTCAGCAGTATAAAAATTGATCAGGCCATAGATGGGTCCATGTTGGGGAAGATTTGTATGTCAGCAGTAATGGGCTGTATTAAAAAGAAGATTCCTTAAGATGTCATAAAAGTGATGGGGCTGTGTCGCAGGTCGTGGGCTACAGGCCCAGGCAGCACCCCGACTCTGGCACATCAATCCTAGGAGGCCTCACGGACAGGTGCCACCTACCCACCGGGAGTTTTATGCTTTTTGATTAAACACACAGTTGCAATTAAAGTGGGGAGCTGTATATTAGGTGTTTTGGTCAAACTGAAGCCAGTGGCCTTCGATCCGACACTGTGGGTTGCAGAGTATGCAGTCTTTTCGGCCATGATTTCTGACTTGGTGAATGCCATTGAATTTCACCTCAGGGTGCAGAGAATATGCTTCATCTTTCATTTAAATATTATTGCAGAAGGCAAATAACATGAAATAGCCAAATACAGTTGAGTGCTTGGTGAAAACACCAATTATTCAGAGATATGATTCCCAAGTTTCCCCCCCCAGATTTCAGTGTTTGAATACCCTTCTCCCAATCATTTCTTAGATTGTTTTTCCCATCTTTTGCTCTCTGCAATTTCCAGTTCAATGTGTTGCCCTGATCAGAGTGCTGTTACTAATCAATAAATGTTTGACATTAGATTTAATCATTTCTCTTTTTAGGTGGCACGAGAACCGGTAGTTCCTATGAGTTCCTGAAGTCCATTATGGGTTGAGCCGCTGAGGTACAATACCACTTCAACTCTCAAGTTTGGATTAAATGTAAAGATTGAGATCCATTGTAATACACTTTGGTTTAATAAGAAATACCCACGGTAACTCTCGTCTTTGTGAACAGAGTACCATTCAATCTTGATGCTGACTGTAGTGTGTGTAATATCATTGGGTGCCAGACGGGGTTAGACATGTTTTTCCTGTCCCATATTCCCCAGGCTTTTGTTAGCAGGGCATCTTGGCTGTTGACAGCTAATGGAATTGCTCTTCCCATCTTGTGTAGCAATGTGCGTATAATCTCAGGGAGATAAGACAGGAGATGAATGTGGAATCCACGCTGTCAGTTGTGAGGCAGAGATGTCTTGGAAGCCCCCGTCTACCTGGTGGAGCCTCTGCCTCACGGCTGACAAATGTTGATTCTACAATAACCACCATGCTGTATCAGTGAAAATCGTGCTCTTTCAAAGGGCAACCCTCATTCCCATTACGGCTAAAACTATGCAGTCCTCCCCAACTGAGCAGTTTCACACCTTGGAGAGCTAAAGAAACAGGAGGGGGTGTGAGAGAGGGTGAGGCAAACACACTTGCACACACGACACAGTAGTCTCTTTATTTGGCAGTGCCTGGGAAGGCCAAGGCCTCTTGATGCCCGAGTCAACCTAAGTAGCAGCTGGTGTTCACAGCAACATTTCCTATTTCTGCCTAAGGTGGATCGTGTAACTCTCACTTTATCACCCTTAGAGGCCGCGTGAAGGACAAAGCCCATAAACAAAACTAATGTTTTGATACTGGCCTCTGGAGATTGGGAGAAGGGCCCTTGGTGTTCTTAATGCCCCCTACCACAGAACGTTCACCTCTAACACACCATTGCCTATAGCAGTGGTTCTCAAAACTATGGCTCAGGATCCAAAACTGGTGGCAGTGCTTTGTCTGTTAGGTCCCTACATGACAGGAGTAATAATATATTTTAATGGTCCTGGGTCCCCGGGTGAGACTAAAGCTTTCATTGAGGTCCAGAGTCCTGGATAACTAGACAGTGGCTGGGTGATGACAGAGGCCTTATTTTCACTGTGGCTTGGGAAAAAAGAAAAAGGATTTGCTGTGGCAGTTGTGTAACAAATTGTATTTATAACCTTTTTTTTAATACCAAAAGGAGTATATCAACTTTATTATTTGTCATGTGATTTTAAATAAGAGTTCCCTGTCACGAGCCTTAATCACTCTCAAAATGGGAATATGCTGTCAAAGTGTTATCTGGTTAATGCAAGATAGACATGTAATTTTCACTCATTACACCTGAAGTCATATACACAACTTAACATTACAATGTTTTATGAATACTACTTTGGATGACTACTTTACTGTAATACATTAATTTCAGAAGTGCGCAGGTAATTTCTTGCTTTCCCTGACATTTTTCCAAAATAATTGGCTTAATGTTATCAACACATGTAATAACGGTGCCCCCTCCAATCGGCCCCTGGTGTTCATGTCCCAGTGTAGTAATTGTTGGGCTCAGATCTTGGTTTCCTTCCCCTCCCTCTGGCCCGTTATTGGCTACAGGCAGGGCCTGGAGCCACAGATGCACAGGCAGCCCTCGCTGACCTGATAACATTTATAGTTGTAATGGATTTTTTTTTAATGCCCGTCATTAACTCGGAGAGAGATTGCTTGTACCTTTTTTCTGTGGTATTTCAACTTTATGGCATTATGTTCAGATATGTCACCTTCTATCATCTCTTTTTAAGGCCTGTCCCGTCACTGGTTTTGTTTTAAATGTACAGGTCTTTTGTGCAGAACATTTGTAGTATCTAGGAGTTGTAATGAATATTTAATGATGAGTAAAAGCATTGAAAGATGTAGTTTGTGTCCAATTATTGCCTTCGTCTCTTCTACACTATTAAAGGTGATTTAGCTGACTACTTTGTGAAGGTAGACAGTTTATACGAAGCTGCTTCTAATCAAATAATTCTACGATGTGGCGATAAAACTGGTCATTTAAGGTCATCTGGGAAGTTTCATTTATTTCAAGAAAAACAGTTTGTACAAAATATAAAACACAAAAAAAGTTCACATGAACAGGAAATGAGAAACCATTATTGTTGTGTGAACAGTATGATACCAAGTCCTCCTGTATTGGTCCTGGTTTGGTGAATAGCAGTGGACATACACTACAAGATGTTGACCAGATAAAGCCCCCAATTTAGGCTAGAAAGCTATAGGCTTTCTTCAATCTGAGTCCGGCCACATCAACTACTCATTTTTGTGTTTGCTGAAAGCAGCGGTTCCCTCAGGGGACGTAGCTTGAGCACACACCTCCTTTGAGCTGCCATTTTTAGTGGTCATTTTGCATCCCTCATATTAAGCATTTGTGTTCATTCACTGGGGGACACAGAATGGCATGAGTGAAAGCAGCCACCCCACACAAATTAAGATCAGACATGTCACAGTTTGTTCCAATGGCTTTCCTGGAGCAAAATTTGTTCAAAACATCTTATAGAGTACATCCCCACCTTTGGCACCATTTCAGTTATTCTTCTTCTGGCTCTTTCTGCTGGGTGGCCCGCTGAACTGGACGATGTTGAAGTAGATAAGAGTTCCCATGAAGTGTAGGAAAGCGAAGGCGGACACCAACACAGGAAACAAATCGGGCAGTTGTGGTGGAGGGACCAGCGCTACAGTTGTGAAGCTCAAACCAGCCATGGATATGATGCTGATGTAGAACTTAACACAGAGAGAGATGGAATGGGAATCAGTTTATTTTAATGAGAACATTCAATCGTAATTGAATGTTCTCATTAATGTGAATTGCAATGTTAACATAGTAATCTTACTAGCTGCTATATAATATATACTACAGCACACCTTGTTTTTAGTTTTGGTCAGTTCATCAGGACGAACTCTGCTAATAATTACTAATATAACCATTTTGAGAGATAATCTGAACCCTCAACCTTTATTGCAGAGGAAACTGCTTTCCCGATTTCAGAATCACCCATAAATTCTCAATTTGGACGATATCTGATTATTGAGAAGGCTTTGGCTAAAATCACTGTTATCTTCAAATCATCTGGATGAGCACTCGTGCCTTGATAGGGCATGGTTGATAGAGGCATTGCCATCCTAGAAGACTGTTCTCATGAATAGATATGTTATGTTGATTAAGATTTTACTTTCCCTTTTTGCGATTACTGGATTGCTATTTCATACCGGGAACTGCTCTTAGTGAAATGATGAAAATACTGGCTACCTCGGGCTAAGAACAAACTGTTGGTCTTCTGCTTAATTCAATTCCAAGTGAAACCATAATATGAAGTCAATGAATGATTTCATTTAAATCACGTTGCATATAACCGACTGAAATACAATTGGCCATTTGAGAGCTGCTCTAAAAAAAGATGGAGGCTTGCAATATCACATGACAGAATAGACTTATGACAGAGCAGACCATTTGAATCCAGCCCTACAAAACCTCTTCGCCCTGCTGCAGTTGCAAATGGAGAAAGTGGTGGTGAGAGTGGGATCATATGGCAGTCAATTATTTCCTGAAATGCACTGGTCATTCAAAATTAGCCACTAGTCCTTATTTTATAGTCACCATTGTGCAAGTTAATAGTCACAATTGTAATCTTACTAGTTCTAATTTAATAGCTACAAGTGACTAATTCTGTTTTGTCTTTTTTTTAAATCTCTTACTAGGACACATTTAAGCAGTTTTTTAAAAATGGAATCCTATGGGACTACACATTTTAGATATCAACTTTTCATTACTCACTATTTTAATTAGTACTGGTCTCTAATCCAAGTCCACTAGTTATTATGCAGTTACTAGTATCACATATTTTACTTATCACTATGCCACTGTTACTAGTAGCTATTAAATATTGACAGTATTATTTGGTAAACTTCTAATTTTTATTTTATTACTAGACATACATTTAAATACTTAACAAATGATAAGTCAAAAATATTTGCAGATACATGTTGATCATACAACTGCAGGTCTTACTAGTCAAACTAAAAATAAAAACGTCATTTGAAAATAACATCCCTATTCATTAGCAACTAGTAACAATGGAACACTCACTAGTGAAGTGTGGAATAGCAATACTAACTACTGTACTTACTTACTAGTAACTAATGAATAATAACTAGTAGAACTGGATTAGAAACGATTGCTAATGAAAAAACTAGTAAAATAATTGTAGATATCTTAATCACGTGATATCTAAATGCTAATAGTTAATATCAATCACTTAAAACTACTAGTAAAAAGTATTAGTCACTAGTATCTAGTAGAACTAGTATATATTATATACAATGATGACTAGTAGCTGGCAGAATTGAAATAAGATGTTAGGGAATAGTAAACACTAAATTAAGTACTAGTAACTATACAATAAATACTAGTACTTATTTAAATTGTTACTAGCAAAAATAGAAAAGTAACAAATTAGTCACTAGTATCTATTAAAGTAGAACTAGTATCTATTATATAGCAACAAGTAAAATTACAATAGCAATTAGAAGCTGGCAGAATAGTGACTAGTGATTAAAGAATAAGCACTTTAAATGACATAGCAGCCTGCCATAGGGATTATTACTATGTCTATTTGGGTTCTGCTACCCAGAGATAAGTCAGTGGAGGAAACACCTTATGCAGCACTGCCCATATCAATCCCGCCGCCCCCAACCCATGAAACCCTATCGCCATCATTGGGGCTCGTTATTTATGCCGCTTGTGTAAATAAATATATCTAGGCAAACCTGTGTTAATGACGCGCTATAAAAAGACACCTTCTCTCAATCTCTGACACTCTGCTGGTGCCCCTGTGGCTAAGGGGCTGGCAGCGCAGCCACTTCGGACGCTGCGGAAACTTAAACAAGTGATAAATAATTATTCGGCTGGCAGTGGCTTTCATCCCCGGACAGCTTACAAAGCTTACAGCGGCACATGATCTTTATTTATACAGTTGGGTATATCGGCTCACACTGATGCAATTTAGGTCAAGTGCCACTCTCGAAGTATGGGCCACAGTTTGCTGTGCAGGTCCGCCTACATGATTGGTTCTCCCTGATGGCTCTCCCACCTGTACTGATTGGTTCCTGTTGTTCCAGATCTGCTCATCCAATCAGCAGGCACCATTTTAAAATGTCATTTAATCCATCCTAAATGGATAGTGATACGTTTTTGTGTATATGGTTAAACGTGTACACTCCCCCATCCCTAATTGGCAACTAATAAGAACTGAAACAACATCGATATAAGTTATCTCCTCCTACATAAGTCTCTGGCACAGTCTATTTCTCTCAGTGCTTGGGCCACACTTACCTTCCATCTTACTATACAGGCCAGGTCCCGTCTGGGTAGGCAGAAGAACAGCCTGCGGTAGCCTTCCAGTCTCAGCTCGTCCTCTGAGCAGTGCTCCAGGGCGGACAGCAGGTATGTGCTGAGGAGAAGGAAGGCCAGGGACGTCGCCACATAAGGCACCAGCAGACCATCCTTCAGAAACAGAGGCAGCATGCTGCACGGAGGGACAAGGATGAAAACAATGCTGCATTTACAGTTTACAATAATTTACCCTGACGTAATTGTCCGGGGCAATGTACAATTGCTACAAACAGAGAAAGCCGATGCACAACTGTAGGCATTGCACAAGTCCCACTTTTTACATGCTTCCTGCACAGATAGAGGGACAAAGAGCTTGTATCACTATCACTCATCTAGCGCATTACATGCATAAAGAATTTCACAACAGTGACATAAACAGTACTAGGGCGAATGTACAGGACATACAGTATATTGGGGGGAAAATGATAGTACAAAGCATCACAAGCCAGTCGGGGAACTACAATACCCCACGTGCCCACCAACACCTAATCCCTCCTAGGTCATGGATTCATTTTTATCCCATAGCCACAATGAGCATTCCATTTTGTTTTGTTTTTCCACAGCTATATCTGCAAAGATATCTTGAAGGACGACATATAATAGATGCTCGTATACATTTAACATATACATTCAGTATGTTCAGTATCGTGTCCGTTAAGACAAGGGCAATAGAAAACCACCTAGCTTTTATCTAAGAGCAGGCCTAGACAAGCTGTACGTCCCCTGGGGAGGGATGGGTCTGACATTCATGCTAAGCTTATCTTAGTTTAGCAGAGGGACATGGACAAGAACAACAGTTGACTCTTAGTAAATCGCATATTACCCCAGCTGATATAAACCTAACCACTCACAATAAACCAGTGATTCTCATTTTAAGTCCAACAAAACCAGCTCTATTCAGTAGATACATTTTTGACATTTTAGAAATACATACTTCATCAATTTAAACAGACTGGGTGCATTCAGTCCTCTTACAATTACTGTTCTTGAGCATTCATTCGACCAATTATGCTAACAAACTATGTATTTTTTCTTTAATGATGGGGTGTGTAGAGGATGTAGATTATGTCCATGTCAGACTGTACTGGGAAACAGCTACAGAATGACCTCCTGTCCCTATACAACGCACGCTTAGAGAACAGGCATGCAGACTATGCAGTGTAATCCACAGATATCCTTATACTAAACCACGCGCACAACAATTAGTGCTGCCGGAAGAATTTACCAACAGCTGGTGAAAGTTAGAGAGAGCATAGGCAACACTACCAGTCCTTTCCATTCACACTCATCCCTTCAACCTGTACTGCAGCTCCATTTTTACCATTCCTTCAAAATTCAAGGCAAGGTCTGCCTAGACTTGATCTTGGCTAAATAATGGTATGAAGCCTGGTTTCCTTAACTAAAGGTCGGGACCCAAAATGAGTCGGCAGGTTAGGTCCCCACATGGCAACAGCTCAAAATGTTTTCATGGGCATGTGTCCCAGGACAAGAAACTAAAAATCTAATTTGGGTCCTGCACTGAAAAGTTAAAGAACCCCTCATATAGAGAATGCTAAATAAGGATAACTAGCTTTTATCCATTTACCACCCGTGTGTGTTACTGGTTCGGTTTTCATCTGGCAGTGGTCTTTCCTAAACATAGCCTTACCTGAATGTAGAGGCCTGAAGGAACCAAATAGCCATCAAGGGGAGGTCATTCAGCAGGAGGCAGACTGGCCTGGAAAAGTTAAAAGTTTAATATACTTACTGTTCAACACACTACAGTAACTAGCATTCAATATTATTTTACAGCAAGATGGGAAGATGGGGCATGCGAGGTCAGAGCTGGATTTCAAGTTCATTTGAACTGACAGCATGTATGGTATTAAAGCTGCTGACCCACCAGGACACTCGCACACAATCGATGCCTGTACAAGACAGTCAGCATTTGTTGAGTCAGACAGACAACAGTTAAATATCAGTATATGACATTTAATAGTACTGGTATGTATGCTACTGTAAAACTTCCAATAAAGGCCCAGATATTTACTACGCTTCAAAATCTTAATGGCCAAAACAAATAAATGAATATTGAATATTCAAGACAGGGTTTTTATTTGTACTCTTATCTTGTACGCAGATTTGTGGTTGAATATCCAACTTACACTTGCACACAGTATTCTGTTTCAACATTAAAGCCTCCAATTATTTTGCAGAGAACTTGCAATGATAAGATCATGGCTCT
>OMOT01078330.1:0-15083 GCA_900312575.1 Acanthochaenus luetkenii
TATTGCACATGTCTGTTCCTTAACATCTAGAAAGATTCTAAAGCCTATCTCAGAGCTAGAGACGTCATTTGAAGCTCTGAATCTGTCCTTGAGCTGTGTGAGAAGACATAGACAGAGTGTCTCTCTCCCCCCCCTTTCTCTTCTGATAAGGAATTCCGTTGTATGAACCTAAAAAGTATGCTAAAGGTGAAACATCATGATTGGACTACAGCAGCGTCCATCAGGTGACAAGGGAGGCGGGACTAAACTCTGTAGTCCAATGAGAGAGCTCACAGGAGTCAAACACGTGAGCTCCAGCAAATCAGAGATCGTCTTCCTCATGCTATAAAAGGGGCCTCCGAACACTGTCACTTCCTGTTTCCTCGTTGCATTGCTTGAATGTCAACTGAACAGCCGTGCATGTATCGAATCCATGACTATTTCTCAATTAAACATTACAGTAAATAATACAATCTGCTCTAAGGTCTGATTTCAATCCCTCTCACTCTTACTTCAGAATATCCATCACTAGCTGTCCTTGTACGTAGTCATTAAAAGGCTGGCATCAGCCCTCTCATCTCCTTTTCAACGTCCATCAAGACTCATTGAGATAATACAAGTTCTATCTCTCTATAAAATGACATAGATCATCTGGCTAGTTCTCCATCTCTGTGCGCCAAGTCCATGGCTAACAACTAGCATCAGACTAATCCCTGCAACGCCCGGCACGATGTTGCAATATTCCATCTCGAAACTGCGGCGCTTTAACAAAGCCATTCCGACGTGCATTACAGCCATTAGAGAGCTTGGACTTCTACGCCAACCCCGCTATATCCACAGAAGTGCCCGTAAAAAGTGTGTCTACTCCCAGGTTGGTCCTGCAAGTATTCCTTCCATGTGGTCAGATAGCTGCCCTGTCGCAGCTCTAACGCATCATCCGACCATCGGCGCAAATAGAATTAGTAGCAACCTCCGCCCCCTGAAGAGACACGCCCTTTCTCAACAACAAAAACATGTTAAATTTGCCTCTCTGAACATTCAATACCTAGAAAACAAAACACTTCTTATTTATGACTACTTATGTGATCAGGACATTGGTTGTCTGCCTTAGTGAGAGCTGGCACCACCAGTGGTGATTATCTCACCCTCAATGAGGCTACACCAGCAGGCTACAAGTATGTTGAGAAAGCACGCTGCTCTGGGCGTGGTAGGGGGGCTGGTGGTATTCTATAGAGACAAGTTCAGATCCCTGACACTCCATCTTTTGAATGTCTGACTGTGAGATGCCTAACCCCAGAGCCCCTGCTACTTATCTCCATCTATAGGCCGCCCAGGGCAAATTCCACCTTTATAGCAGATTTCTCTAACCTGCTCACTACACTCTGCCCCACCTTTTCCAGGCTGATAGTCCTCTGTGATTTTAATATTCATGTCGATGCCCCTAAATGCTCATTGGCCGTTGATATTCTCAATTTCCTGGACTGCCTCCCTCTCACGCAGCATGTCGAAGGACCCACCCATAAACACGGCCACACCTTGGATCTTGCCATCTCTGGTGATGTCACAGTTTCCAACACTGCTGTCCTTGAGTTTGGTTTCTCTGATTATCGTATGGTGCTACTGGACACTCTCATTACTCCACCTGCTATCACCTTCAGAAGAATCAAGGACATCGATCATGAGTTACTTGCCGCTGCCCTCTCCCCTGCCCTGTCGCTACACTCTCATGTGAAGAGCATGTCCATCACTACAATAGCACTCTTCAAGATGGCTTAGACAGGTTTGCCCACGAAAAAACGAGGCTTGTCTCTTTACATCGCTCTGTTCCCTCGTACACAGACCAGCTCAGAGCCTTAAAATCAGAGGTTCGGAAGGTGGAGCGGAGGTTCAGGAAAACCGGCCTCACTGTCCACCAGTTGTCCCTCAGAGAACACCAGAAAACATATGCATCTGCACTGAGAGCTGTCAGGATATCCTACTACTCAGCGCTCATTGGCTCTGGACACACCAACCCCAGGCTCCTGCTCTCTACAATAAACCAGATGCTGAAGCCCAGGGACTCCTCCTGGTTCATGCATTCATAAGCTCCCGTATTGATTATTGCAACTCTCTTCTCACTGGTCTACCAAACAAAACCAGATTGCAATATATCCAAAACAGCGCTACCTGGGTCCTTACCCGAAGACGGCGATCACAACACATCGATCACAACACATCACTCCTGTCCTCCACTCCCTCTACTGGCTCCCTGAAAACCATCAGATCATCTTCAAGGTTCTCCTCCACGTGTTCAAGGCCATAAAATGTACCGGTCCCATTTAGCTCCAGGGACTGCTTTCCCCCCAATCCTCACCCCGGACACTCAGATCTGAGAACAAAGCTCAAGACCATGGGAGATAGAGCGTTCTCTGTGCTGGGACCACGGCTGTGGAACCAGCTCCCAGAGATCATTAGAGCCTCTGACTCCCTCCCTGTTGTTAAGTCCCACCTTAAGACTCATTTATTTTTGTCTGCCTACCCTTAACAGTTGTCTTACCTGAACATTTTATCCTTGCTAATTATATTGTTGTGTAGTTTGATTAGATGTTATTGTTGTGCCTATTTTACTGTTGTTCCTATTTGATTGTTTTGTTAAGCACCTTGAGATTTACTTGTATTTTAAAGTGTGCTCTATAAATAAAATGTATTATTATTATTATTTCGTTATGGTTAGTGTAGGCGTGAAGACCTGTCAGAAATTACATGTAGATTTGCAGTTAAAAGCCTTATTTGCACAGGATTCATATTACCAGTGATTTGTAATGATTGTGGAGATTGTCTGTGTGAATCTGCCATGTCTGTAATTTGTAAAGTAAAAATTCCAGGGCAAATTACCCTCCGTCATTTGGTGAAGACAGAGCTCCCCCGATAATACTAATCCTGTGTGAAAAGGGCTAAAGATGCAAGAGCGAGTGGGGGCACTAGGCTTGGAGCTGGGAAGGGTTAGTCATATAATTGAAACTATAACAATAACTCATATTACAACACATTTTAATCCCAGTGCTGGATATTGGGATTTTATTGTCACGTAATGCATCGTGTGACAGTATATGGTGACATGCACAGGCCTTTGTGTTGTGCAGCATAGCTAAAACTGCTGGGCCATCAAGCGTGCGGATTTGTGCATACTCTAGGCATACGATCAATTCTACGCAAAGTGTGGAATTTATCAACTTGTACTTGTACTTCAGAATGTACTTAAATTTAAGCACAGCATCCAGTGGTAGAATAGGGAAACTGCAAATGGAAAGCATTGCAGCGACTGAATGCAACAACATGAATCAAACAATTTCAACATCTACATGTGATGTATATATCTTTTTAATTAATAAAGTCCACTTAGAAACAGCCATGTAGCGCTGGATAATTGGTGTGAACATACATAAAAGACAGATCTGTGACAGGTGTTTCTAAATGAATGTAACATGGCTCATCTCTCATTACTGAAGATATGTCACACCGTGCACTCCGAGCGCATCTTCAGAGACGCTGCTCTATCTGCTGAGAGCACAGAGCGACTTGTAAGTAGTTTTGCTTGATTTCTGACCTGATTTGGTTCCTATGTTGGAGCGACAAACTAAAAGCTATTCCTGCGCTCATCCACGTCTTGTCCACCCTGAGGGTTTTGGGCCACCTCAGTGAGCAGGATTATGCAGCAGTTTTGGATGCCATAATTTATCTGAGCCTGAACTACATCCAGTTCCCTTATACTATTCCACAACAAGCTGAGATCCAGCGGGAATTTCATTTAATTACGTTACATTACATTACAGCATTTAGCAAACGCTTTTATCCAAAGTGACTTACACACCATCATATACCATAGACATACTACATATACAAACTACAACATATACTAATTACATAATATACCATACTACACACAAACTCATGTCTTTGGACTGTGGGAGGAAATCCACTGCAATTTCATGGCATCGCTGGAGGTTACAATATAAAAGGTGCAACAGACTGAACCACGTAGCAATAAAAACACGTCACACAACGACTTTCATTATGTCAACAGAAAGATGTTTCATTCAGTGAATGTGATGTAGTGTTAAATAAAAAGGACCAAACAGCCTGAACAAAACTCAATCAGGCCCACATTTATTTCTGTTAGTTTCTTTTCTTCGCTCTCTGTGTCATTATTCCAGTCAGACAAAAAGCCATAAGCACGTGGCTTTTAAACTGATGTATTGTAACCATATATGGTTAATCGGGGGGGTTCAGTATGCAAATGATCCCGAATGTGCACGAGCACGCTGGTTTAGACCGTGTGGGATTTATCTACGTTGATTTACTGTTTACTGTTGTGCGTACGACCTGTCTGCGGCTGACTGATAAATACAGATTATTTTGTACTTAGACAGTACTTATTTTCTACGCACTGTTGATGAATGAGGGCCCAGGTGTCTTACCTTGAGAAGCAGCCGGCGCTGCTCAGCACAAAGTCCTCTGCCACCAGAGTCCCACCACACACATGACTTCCATTGTTCTGTAGGCTGGCCATCCATGGCCACACACCTGCTGTAGCCAGCGAACTTTCTCCACCAATACGGAAGTTCAAAAGGCCGCTGCCGCAGAACACAGCTGAGAAGCAAAGGAAAAGATGGATAATGAAAGATCTAAAATCTAAAACTGTTCCAGCCGTTCCTTTTACAAGATCTATTAGTCTAAGCTTATTTTAATATTTAAACTGTCTACCCACCCTTTTTTTTAATGCTGATGTGTAATCTTTATGACGTAAATTCATAGTATACATGAGGTCTCATGGTCAACAGATTTCACTAGTTAGCTCAACTTCAACCAGAGAGGAGGGAACCAACTAGTGAAATCAGTGTTCAGTTGGAATGAAAACCAGCTTTTCAGTCCATGGCACATGTTCAGAGATCACAGCTATACATGTAGTATCAAACTGATGTAAGTTATATAGGGATAGAGGCTTTTAAAGGGAAAAAGCCTACATTAATACTTTTATAACAATTTAATTGATTTTTGTTTATATTGGTAGTTGTTTGCCTTACGATGTTTGCTGACTGGAGGTCATAGTTTGCCTTCCTTTAGATTTACCACTTCATTACTGTGATATGGTGAAATTGTTATCAGGGCAACGAAAATGTCTCTTATAATACTTTTTTTTTTTAAACAAACAGACTACGTTTTTCTATCTATCTTACAACACGATTTTAACCAGCCATAAATCCCTTCATAAATCTTGCATAGTCCGGAGGTTTTGCAACAATTACTTTTATGATATGGTAGACATGACTGTCACTCACGTCTGGCTGTGGTAATCGGAGGGATGGTGGTTGGAGGTGGTTGTAGGCCAGCACAGGTGACGCTGAGATCACTGTCAGTCCCAGTGGACGTAAAGGTAACAAAGCCCGGCTGGCTGCTGGTGATCTGGCTGTTGATCCAGGACTGATACTGGGACACTCTGGCATAGACCCCTGGGAAACCAGGCAGGGCACAACCCTGGCCAAAACTCACAACTCCAGACTGGATCCAGTGAATACCCTGTTTGCTCACCATCGGACCACCTGAATCCCCCTGTAGGGAAATACACATTTTATGTGTTATCAGAATAGAACTTTGCAGAAGGTAAAATCCAAGGATGACACAGGCATTAAAATGATCACCTGACAAGAGTCCCTCCCTCCAGCACGTAACCCAGCACAGATCATGTTGCTTGTGATGGAGCCCACTCCATAGTTGCAATTACACTGTCTGTTCCCCACAACTGGAATTTCCACCTCTTGAAGGTTTTGTGGGGAAGGAAGTGGAACTAGGGAGACAATAATTCAGTTTGATGAATAACACCTATGATGAGATAGATTTTACAAAATGTTTTCAATCACAGACAACAGACTATTGGCTTAAAAGGGCACTGAGTAATCTATGACTTGTATTGACCTCTACTGCTGACCAGTAAGAATTGCAACAATATCGGCTCTTGATCAGTTTCCAAATACAGGCAGGTGCTCCCCTTTAAATCAAACGAGCAATTTCTCCACCTGAAATTAAAATAACTACAATAGTAATAGCTGATGTCCACATTGATTGTAATTAAGTTACTGCTTCATGAAATGCAGACGATGACTTCTCCAAAACAAGCTGAATTGAATAGGACTAGCATCTCTTCAGTTTAGGAACAGAACTAAAGAAGTATTACAGACATCACAGGGTATTTGTACCCTTTTGCTGTCTGATTACATTTTGGAGCAGAGGATTGTGGGTGATATTCACCATTATGGCTGCTCTTGTTGGGGTGGGGGACAGTTATATGGGCATATGAGAAGTTAGTACAACAGATTAGATGTTATTGTGTATCACTCCCATTTCACTAGGGACTGATACACAATAACATCTAATCTGTTACACTGCAGCATTTAAAAAGCCATTCTGGTCGGCATCAGTTAAGGAGGGTGGATGCTGCTCAGTCAGCCGTATAGTTTATTCAGCTTATTTGCATTATATTTTTCAATTTCAGAGATAGAGCATTTATTAATGTGATTGTGATAAAACTATCCCTACAAACTATATATTATCAGATTGTCTAGTTTTGTTGCCCTAATTAAAGGAAGTACTACATTTAGAAGTTTGTGGTGGAAGGCGGCATTACATTACAGCATTTAGTAGATGCTTTTATCCAAAACGACTTACATATCATACCGTTGGCGGAGGCAGCCATGCAAGGCACCAACCTGCTCAACGGGAGCAATTTTGGGGTTATGTGTCTTGCTCAAGGACACTACGACAGATTTTTACCTAGGAGGAGCTGGACTTGAACCTTCAACCTTGCGGTTGATGGGTGCCCCGGCAAAAAGCTTCACCGCAGTTCTTGTCCCCATTGCAGTAATGCTTAGCAGTTTTCTCTCACTGAAAATCTATGTATTCCAGTATCCTGTCTATGACCCCAGTGTGAATAAAGCTTTATTACCCACCACCACTTCCAATTCTGCCCCAGCCAGTGACCCAGCTATCAATGCCAGCATGGAAGGAGCTGTCTGGTGCTGCCAGGCAGACTGGGCGAATGTGGTTGGTAAAAGTCACTGGTGAGGAGAGCCTCAGAAGACAGATATCATTGTCATTAGTTCTGCTGTTGTAGTTGGGATGACGGATGATCTGTGTTAACGACCGAGACACTTCATTGGAGTTCAATCCTTCTTGACTCTGGCGACCCAGATAAACAACCAAATCGGCTGTGCTGGAGCTAAGGGTGAGAATTGATAAGCAGGGCTGTAGTCAAGACCATCTCAGTCAATTCCAAGACAAAGTCCAGTCAAGTTCAAGTCAAGACTGAGACTTGAGCAAATTTAGCCTTATTCAAGACCAAGAAGTAGGTTAAAAAAAACACTCCACTCCACCAAAACAGGCAATAAACACTGTGCACGTCTTTCAAAATGTACAAATGTTTTTTTGAAAACAATTTTTGAGGACGAACAGAGATGTAGAGCTATCTGCACTATACCCTTCAACATCCAACTAATCAATGCAATAGAAATTTGAGGACCATTACATACACAAGTTTCTACATACGAAATCCCGTCAACTGATGGAAAGGACAGTGCTCTTGTGCACCAATTCTAACTATGAATGCATAGATTCTTAAAGAGGACACATTTTGTCAACAACTCCTCACCTTGGGAAGCAATGAGCAGCAGTTAGCACCCATTCTCTGTTAATGAGAGATCCTCCACAGAAGTGTGTCTGAAATTTGTGCAGACTGGCCTGCCAGGGCCAGCTCCCTACAGGGGCATCCTGTCCTCCAACAATCCTGGTGTTCAGAGGAGGCTGACCACACACTAAGAGAGAGTAAAAAAACGGAATGAGCAACACTCTTCCCTCCCTTAATTACCATTATGGTGCCTGTGAGCAAGGCACTGAACCATTAACCGCTCCAGTGGAGCTGCTCAGTGGCCAATGATAGAGGACTGGTTGTACTGGGCAGCTCCCAGGTGTGAATGTGTGACTGTATGAATGTGAAGCAGGGCGGTTCTAGAAAAGAGCATACACGCTCAGTCAAGCCTCCACGGTAAATAAAGGTTATTTAAAGTCACAACATCAGAATCACACCTGTCAGCCTGTAGATGTTAGACTCAGTTTAGATGTTTCAGTGCCTCTGCTTGGTCTTTTAATACTAAATTAGAATTCTGGTTCCGAGAGCAATACTCTTAACCGTATAATGAAACCGTCAAGACTCCTGTCCATCCACAGTCCCATCAAAGTGTTTGAAATGTGTCAGTTCTTAAGAGTCCTTAACACTCATCAGATATACTAACACAGGCAACCAATAGGAAATTAGTTGTTCAAATATTATCTGCTCAGCACTGGGAAGGGGGAGGGAATTAAACAAGGAATATCAATAGAAACTTTGACTTACCATCTACTTGTGAGCGAGACTCTGAAAAACAGAAAACAATAAGCACGTAAAATGACAATTTAGAATAATTTTGCCAAGCCTTCTCAAGCGATAATGCACACATCAAAATAATTTCTAGCAGCTCCTTGTTTAGTTGGGGTTAGCATGCTTTTAACTTATTACTTTCAACCCAATACATGTTAGATGTGTCAATAGTAGCATATCTGAAAAGTAAAGATATGTTGAACCTCCTTAGACACAAGGATGAGCTGAAAAACATCACATTATTACAGTGTTATATTGTACAGTAGGGGTGGAACCAAAATACCCTACTCAAGTACAAGTACTGCTACTTTAATGAAATTTCTCTTATGTATTAGTACTGGTGTATAAATCTACCTATGTTAAAGTAAAAAGAAGCCCATCTAAAATGTACCCAGAGTAAACGTTTTGCAATGAAAAAAGGTAACGACAGTTCAATAATGTGATATTTTACATGTTGTATAGACTATGTTGAGTATTATAAAATAAGAATTCAAAATTAATGTAATTTGAAAAAGTGACAATCCCCATAATTAAATAATTCTTGATTTTTCTTTTGCTATTAGCTATCCAACTAGCTAGCAAGTCTATTGAACCAGCTAGACAAGGCTAACACAAACCAATAATACTGTAGCTGGATGGATAGCTTTTTGGCTATTTTAACTGAGCTCATTGATACATTTGAGCATTTAATGTTACAGTTAGTGAACTTAACGCAGGTTTGATGCAGATACAATTTACCATTGGCCAACTTCTGACGCAATGCTTCTGACGAGGCTTGTACCCTGTATTGGATGGAGTAACAATAGTTGAGTAAAAAATTTACTTAAGTAAAAGTGAAATGAATAACTTTTAAAAAGTAATTTTAAAAAGCTACTCAATTATAGTAAAAAAAAGTTTGTCATTTATTACTTACTTTTGTAAGTATTTGTTGTTTATTTGACAACAGTTATTGGTTGCTCTCATTGTGGTCAGGCACATAAAATCTAATTAGAGAAGCCTGTCATTCTTTGCTATCAGCCACCACTTACAGACTAGGCTAACACTGGGAAACAGGTTGCTGGGAATTCCTGTCCAAACTATTTCCTGTTTCCCGAAAAATTTAAAACGAGAACTTTTTTTCCATTACACCATGTTAGAACAATGATTGTGTGGAGGTGGTGACATTCCTTGCCACATCACCAGACCTGGAGGTAACCCAGCTGCTGGCAATCCCCAATCAGTAGCTGCTAGTATAAAGGAGAGCAGGAAACAGAGCAGAGGGGGGAAGCCGGAGGAGAGGACACACCCGAGGAGGGACACCCAAGAGAGTGGTACTGAGCCCAGGGGCAGAGGAGAATGCTGGAAGCACATGAGATGAACATTGAGTTGCATCCTTACCCCTCTCTGTGTCTGTCCTTTGGAAGACAGCCACTGCCTGGCCTGCTAGAGAGCGTGATACCCGTTTTGTTTGCTCCCCTTCCCTGTTCCCCAGTTAAATAAATATCTTTGTTGAACATTTACCTCAGTGTTGCCCTCCCTGTTGTGTTACGGATACCACAGCATAATCTCATTTTAATGAGACAGATCACAGGCAATGAACTTCAGAATTTGACATACTGAACATCTCAAATTCATATTACGTGCATTCTAACATAATTAGTATACTTACAGTATGTCATAATAATAACACCAAATGCACTAAAGATGTCAGGGTATGGACATTGGGAATCAATTGGTTTAATGCATATTTGTAAAAAATTATTTCGCCCTGCCTATTGAAAATGACCAATGTGTCTTGATAAGCTAACAGAGTTTATGCCTTAAAAAACAAGTCCAGTTTATCGGGATTCCCGGGACAATGTGCTGATGTTCCCGGATGGAAACTGTTGTATTTTCTGATTAGCACAGCTTCAACCAGAGTGGAGGAAGTTAAAAGTGAAATAATCTGGTATCGTCTTTGGTTGGAATGAAAACCTGCAGACTCTCGACCCTCCATTGCACATGGTTGCCCATCCCTGATCAAGATGATAGGGCATAGCTGAAACTGCCTCTCTCGCTCTCTTTCGTGTCCACTTTGCGCTCCCCCAGAGGCCTGAAGCGTTTCCGTTCCAGACCGTATTATTGGAATACGCATTGCTTTTCTGTTGCATTTGTGAGTTTTTGACTTCGCATTTCCTGTTAATGTATTTTCTTTGGCATTCTGCAGCACGTTTCTTCTTTTGCAGCACATTTCCTTTGTTGTATTTGCTTTGGTTTTTCACATGTTTTAGATTTTATATTGTTTCTGAAGTTGAAGCCAGGCCCTTGTAGTGCGTTTGCACACGTCGGCCAAATATAAAAACACTGCATTAAGACAGATCCGACTGAGTCTTACACCTAACGATTGTTGTGACGCGGGCAGGAACTGCCATGATTTTACTAAATTTTCAAAAACGTTGAAATTGCTTCAAATATCATTTAGTGTAAGGCCAGCATTACTTGCAGTCAGAGAGAGCTGTGCACTTTGTCCTACTCCTGTGTAGCCTACAGTTTTTCCAGGTTTGTTCTTATAATTACATTTTGGCATTTGTGTCATTTGCATTATATTGTGTGTAATGCCATTTCTGGTTTTATCTCTGTTCCTGCTGCGATAACTTTATTTTTGTATCACTTTGTATATGCCTAAATTCCTTTAAGTGGTCCAATGGCACCTCCCTCTTGATTATTTGGCAATTTGATTGTTTATGTTTGATGATAGGTGTCACCGACCCATACTTTCCTTTTAATGCCCTTTGTAAGTGCTGCACTCTTGATTTTTTCCTGGTGTTTTAAGTCATAGGTGTGATAGCTTAATATGGTGTCATAAATCATGTAGTCCAGTCTGTTTTACTGGGTGCACACTGGCCCATAGGCTTCTCGAAAACCTCTCTGTAAACAGTGTTTTCTTTCTAGACAGTGTGTATATCAGCCAATATTCCAGTTTAAAAGAGCGTTGTTTTAATGGGTAGAAATATGCTACCTGCTTTAGATTTTCGGGAACAATAACCCCTATTACAGATCTGGTATGCTATTTCATGTTATCTTAACGGATTTGTTTCCCACTGATTGTTTAGGATAGCAGCTGTAATTTGATCAAACCTGTTTTAAGAGGTTGTCCCAGAAAGGTAATAACATGCTTTCACATAACTCTAGCCTTGAATACACACATTTCCCAGAATGGGTTTTTCTGGCCTGACAGGAAATAGGTTCCTCTTGTGCCCAGTTTCCATGGTGGTTTCTGTGCCATCACAAGGCGAGGTCATTCTTAACATATCTGTGTGTCTTGTTTGGGACAACACACATTGTGTTACATTTCAACACCTGTGAATGACAATACATTTTTACACAACATGTGTTGCAAGGTCACTATGACTCTCTGAAGTGGCATCCATCTACAGCGTCCACAATGACAGATCTACCAGCTCTGGATATATGTGATAATGACAATCAATTGTCACCATTTGTATTTTGAATCTTTCTAATGTGGCATTCAGACAATCTAACGTTAACGTTGAAACGGTGGAGAAATCCCAGGGATATTACATAACTGACCCTATTTTAACCATATTCATGTGGTTCAACATTCATTATAGCATGTCTTCTTTTTTTTTGGTAACTACATGGTCATTTGTTTTCAGTGGACGCACTTGTGCCTTTTAAGGTTTTTCCAAATTTGACAAAATCATTACAATGGTTAATTGTGAATACATTATCATTATGAATACAAACTCTATTATTATGCTCTACAAACATTTCTTGGATGCAGAGCTGCTCTGGAGGGAGAAATAATCTCATTGGTTGAGTTAAACCTCAATAAGTGAAGCAAAATGACATTAAAGAATGAAGTTAGCTCACTGGCAAACTTGAATGGCAAAGAAGGAGCTCAAAATATCAGTAAAATATAAATGACAATTACTTATTTTCATTCATTCATAACCATGGCATTGATGATCTTGGAAGGTCAGCAGCTAGCTAACTGCCTTACTTACATTACTATAGCCTAGTGGCTAGTTTGAAATTGAAAGATCAACTAGGCTAACTAGCTATCCCAGATAACTTAGCATGGCTAGATTGCATTTTGCTTCATTTTTCAGCACTAGGCTTCATAACATTAGCTAGCTCCTCTCTTGTTTTTCACTGTGCTTCAGTTGGTACTTAGCTCCGCCCATTGAAGTTTATCTCAACCAATGACATTCTTTCTGTGTTTGTACTAAAACTCAAATCTGCTGGTATTCAGGAGCCAGTAAATAGCAGAAGTGCTCAGCCATGAAAACCCCTCAGTGTTCAGTAATATAGAATGATCAAAACCAAGAGGGGACACCTTGACCTGCTCATAGAATTAAAAACGATGTAATCATCTTTACAAAAGGTCTTGTTCACCTTAGTAAACACTTCAAAGATGCTTTCCAATCCAAGACACTGTTGTCAGACTACATACCTGGCTTTAGAGACCCACCTACTGCTTACATTTCCTGGAGCAATAATGATGGCAATTACTGAGCACACCATGTTAGAACAATGATTGAGTGACAGGAGGAATGGGGATTATTTTACTAAGCTACTTCCCCATGTCCTTTAATGACCTAAAGGAAATTATAATGTCACAAGCACAGGGCTGCAACATTTCCCCTGTGAAACATCAGTGGTAATGTATTCATACCGTTGTGTCTCTAACTTAAACTCACTCTTCACTGTAGCTGTGCTTGTTATGACTGGAATTCACCATGCAAAGTGTGATGGTATAAACATTTCACTTTTTAGCCCTCCAGACAAACTCCTTATGCAAAGCCTGACTCCCATACAAAGACAGCCCATGTTAAAAGTACAAAAAACTATGGTAAAATGATCTGCGTGAAGGTACGATATACTATTGATTCAACTAGATTCAGGGATGGCTCAACTCATATGGCGGAATCAATTGTGTCACTGGAAAACCTATTTAATAGATCAAGTGAAACATTATTTAGACATGAAAACAGTTCAATGTAAATTTGTGACAACGGTAAGAAATTCCCTATATCCTGATTAAAGTTCAATGAGGAACAACACTTTTAATGCAACATTTATGGATGTCACGCTTCTTCTGGTAAAGTTCCTTGTGCAGTTTGACTAGATTTTCTTTTTGATTCCTATGATTCATCAGAGCTGGGCTAACATCTTATAATAATCACGTGTTTCCAAGTTTGAAGTTAGAATTGGGTTCTAACTATGGACCATTAATATAAAATAAAAGCCTAAATAGATATAAGAATACAATTCAAAAATTACTATCAATCTAAATAAAATATATGGCACAAATATAATCAAATATGATTTTGTCATATTCACCTCATCATCATATGGGCATTAATCCTCTCTGATAGCCAAAGATGCTAAATTGTATAGTCAGACACATAGAACCCCACATACAATATTCATATGATAACCCTTCCTTACATTTTTACATAAGCTTTTATATGATTTGTTTTTGTTCAGATTTTATTAAGAGTTTATTAGGGGGCCAAGCACCGATTGTTTTTGTAGTTATTATATTTGGACCAATATCTAAAATCCCAGCATATGAAAAGTGTACATCCAAAAACAAAGAAGCTACCAGCCAATGAAATCGCGATGGCTGTGGCTTTTCACAAAAACGCTAATATTGGCATCAAAATTGTATCTAGTGATGTCGCATCCAATTAGTAAGTAGTTCAGGACAATGTACTGAATTCAATTATATCAGAACTTTGGTGATCTGTAAAAAATACCAGTGATACAGGCATGTCAATTTATTTTCACTTGAATTGCTCATAGTCCCATTCACAACAATAGGTGTTTGAAGCTGGAACCCCCCCTACCATTACCATCTGTGCGCTCAATTTGAATATGCCAACCTGGCGATTCTTACGCAGCAACTACAGCCAAAACCGCTGTTTAAATCAGCTCTAGGCTACTACTAACTGTAAATAAATTGTGCAAAGCCGCAAAAACATCCAAGCATTTGGCAACATTTTCCCAACAATACAATTCAGCACATTAAACAATTTGTAGCTGGTGCCTACCTCAGTGACGTGCGGTGAGGTTCATGGTTGGTGAGGCACTGACTCCTTTAGAGTCAGATTTACAAATATACAAACCCAAAAGGGTAGCTTATTCAATTGGCTACTGGTTATTTCATATCTAATCAGCATTCTTCACACACACACACACACGTAAGGTATGTATTAAAGGTACGTAAAGATAAGAAAAAACGTTACAATTACAGCAGCGAGAGAAAGCGGATAGAGGGCATTTGCTCTGCACCCTCCGTGTGTTGGCCGTCGCAATTCTACAATTCATACAACACAAATCACGTGGCTAATGACGTTTGAAACTCATGAAACTATTACGAGCCCCATCTAACGACCTCTAATGAGCCACCAGATCTCTGTCCTTGCATGAAACTACATTCGAAAAATACATTTTGTTTTCTACATTATCAGTTTATTGTCTCACAGGTCCTAAATCATTCAATGAACCACAGTTTTGGCAAAGTCTTAAGAAGCAAAAGCTTGGGTTCGATGTCACGCTTCAAAACTACTAAAGATTGTAAGACCAACGTGCAACCGCGCGACTACGGAGCCCTGACTTCATTAGGTGAAAATACTTCTATAAGTCAATGACTTCACTGTCGAGTAGTGTT
>OMOT01078331.1:0-13218 GCA_900312575.1 Acanthochaenus luetkenii
GTGAAGTTGCCCTCAGTAGCCCGACTGATCGGTAGAGTCAGGCGCATCACTAGCTTCTTTCATCGCAGCACCACCACGAGTCACGGCCCTGGAACAGAAGCAGACCCTGCTAGGTAAGCCATTAAGGCTTTCAGTGTTTTCTAATCATGGTGCCATCATTTTGCACTTGGGGTGTATTTAATGGGTTACTGTAGTCAAATGGTGGATAAGTCATTATAAATCGAATCGATAATCGTCTGAAATCGAAAATCGATTCTGAAATCGAATCGTGACCCTAAGAATAGAAATCGAATCGAATCGTGACATCCCGATTCCCACCCCTACAGCAAACCCAATTCGGATTTTATGAAAACCTACAAATGGCGCAATAAATTGTGTTACATTTCTGTTGGCCAGCAGCCCAACCAAGGCTTTGCTCCATGACTTAAAATCTGAGCCTCCTTGGTCTTTGGATCCTGGATAAATTGCCTGTTTGTCCCCCGCAGAGCAGCTCTGAACATTGCCACCAAAATCTCATTCACTATGAGCTCAGTTCAATCCGCCCCCAAAAATTGGATATCTCTATTGTAAATAATCTTTAAATGGAAATGGCTGAAACCATTGCATTCTATCTATCCATTAAGCACATCTGAACAGTTGCAATCCTTGGCTATACCCAAAAGATGTAGAAAATACAATTGGAATAATTGGACATGAATAGTCACCTATAGTTCTTATTTGAATAGTGACTGATATCATGAGTGGGAAAAACGACCACTTTTTGTTACCTTCTCATTAGCACAAAAAGTAATCAAGAGTACTTAGTAATGTGTTATCCCCAGCGCTGGTTATGGCTGGCTATTTTTTGGTTGTCTGTTTTTGGCTCATTCTTCATTCTGGTCCCCTGGGGTCTATACCTGTAGCTTCATTCTGTTTGGCAGCACACAATAAATCACCTCTTTATTCTGTAGATGCAGTTATCCCCTCCCTGGGGGCAGATGGAGACCTAACATTTCAGTCCTGTTATAGACGAGACTTCATTTAGGCCAGGTGGCAATACATATGCAGTGTTTTGGCTTGGCTGTGAAAGCCTATTTGTCATTTTGAAAAAGCTCCCTGTCTGAATGTCAGAAAATGAAGCTCATTGAAATCCAAGGTTCAATTTCCTGGGCTATTTTAACTGTCTTCAAAATAATGTTTCTGTTTGTCTCACAAGGCTTTTGAGTGACAGTATTTCAACTACCCTCGTAGACTTTCCAACTTCTAACCAAAGCTGGTAGGGAACAGTTGGTAAACAAGTGGTTTAAATCTCTTAGTTTGACCCATGTCTGCCTACACATGTACCACGGCTCTGTGTGACTTTGAGCCAAGCTGTGCAGAGGAGGTTTGGCCACCACAGGGAGCCTATTGTATGCCGCTCCAGTCTGTTCCCACACAATGGCTGCCATACAACAAAGGATAAAAGTGGAAGATGAGTATGTCCCAGGGTAAATGAGTGGCACAGTAAGAGAGGGTGTGTGGCAGAGGTACAGTGCTGCGATAAACACTGATTTTTGTTTGTTGGCTTACTGCAGGGGTTCCCAACCTTTTTTGGCTCAGGGCCCCAATTTTAGCTCTGAAATGTTTCGTGACCCCAGCTATTTAAAATATTGACATTTCTTTGCTGTTGGATACATTTTTAATAACTGATTTCAATCAATAATTGATTGATTGGTTGATAAATTAATTATATATTTTAGCTATTTTGATAGCATATGAATCGGAGTCTAGCTTCACTCACACCACATAACAAACTATCAAGGATAGGCTTATTTACATTGTGGTCCTTATTTACATATGTTACATATGACAGAACATTAATTAATGTTACAATTAATGTCATTACAATCAACATTTCCAATCACTACGATACTTATTTCAGTCAAAGCACAGTTGGCACTGATCATTTCAACTCGCATGTCTAAGGAGATGGTTGCGCTTGTGCGTCACGCTGCAGCCTATCAAAGTCAGGGGGTATGGTTGAGAGTGCGCATCTCATCTTTCACATCTAGCCTTGACCTGCACTTTGATTTCATGCAAACAAGAGCACTAAATCCGGCTTCGCACAAATAAGTGCTTGCGAAGGGAACCATGCGTTTTATAGCACACAGTACCACCTCTGGGTAATCTCTTGCCCCAAATTAAAACTCCTCAACCGAAACACGAGAATGCAGTCCTTTTAGCATCCGATCGCATGACAGCTCAATCAGCTGTTCGACGGTGCTGGCTGGCAGATCCACACAACCGGCATCACTGTGGAATGGGTTGATCACCCAGTCAAACTTTGACATATCCAAACCTGGAAAGTAGGTGGTAAAGTGCTCCTCCAGGCATTTCAGATGATCAATTATTGTTTGTGCGGGGCACTGATCAGCAATACTGCCGTTGTCTGTCAAAAACTTGCACAGCTGTGGTAATGGGGCATAATTTCCTTTTGAAAAGGTTCTTTCGCCAGAATGCTAGTTTCCCCGTGAGTCACTCGTCTGCATTATATGTTTGTTTTGCCCCTGCATGCTCATGTTCAGTTCATTACGTTTTCCAAATATGTCAGAGGAGGCACATTTTGTTCTGGTCACATAAAAATCAACACATTCTGGGTTTTTTACGTCCATGAAAAAAGCCAACAGTTGATCTTTCAGTTAGAAAAATCTCTGCAGCACTTTACCTCTTGACAACCACGGTGCCTCTGCGTGAAAAAGCAAATTATAATGCTCGTAGCCCATATCACTGCAAAGCTTTGCAAATACGCTTGATGTAGTTGACCCCAAGGTTGGGAAACGCTGGCTTACTGGCTCCCCTTCGCGACTCCAGAGCTGCACATTATCAGTTCGCTGCAATCGCTGTATAATTCATGGGGGAGTGCAATTCAATTATTCTGGGGATTTCTGCATTTGTTTTTCAATGCAGAAACCTCCAGAGTGGGTGTGCCTTGAGCTGTTCAATTTGTTTTGCTGACTACCATTCAGCAACCCCTGTTGATATTTACTAGTCATATTATGCTTAATGAAAGCAGAAATAGTAAAAACGAATTGTTAACATGCCACTACAGCTAGCCACATAACGTTAGCTATTGTGAAAATATGATGTGTTGACAAGAAAACAGATTTGTTACTTTTTAAATTTATTTTCTGCCCCACTTAGGTAGGTAGCTTTGCTTATTTATTTCTGCTTCTCTCACAGCTACTGATGCAGTGGCATGGAAAATGTGAATAAAGTCAAGTGGCAGAAGTGGATTGGGGGGAGACCATGACTCAAGATTGAAATCATTTGTTGTAAGAAAAAGAGGGGTGTTTTTCAATAAGTACATTTATTTTAAATGTATTAAAATAAGTTCATATTAGTTATATTTTTGTCTTTTGTGGGGCACACTGGCTGCCAGAGCGTAAGGCTGTCACCTACCTTAGTCTTATGGTAAGACCAGCCTTAATAGTTAGCTGACCAGATACTAACAAGCTGTCATTATCTAAACACAAGGTCCATCAGATGTATCCTGAAAGTCAGTATTCAGCCAAAGAATCAAGCTTATGCCCAATCGTAGCATCATCGACACATTGAATCTTTGAACATGTAACATTTGTGTGACACTGTTCATGTCTCTTGCAGCCAGGTTGGTGTTGAACGCTACTCTATTGCCCCTGATCCTTGCTTGTGTTTGGCTGTTATCAGTGAGGGCCAGGTGAGCTCTAGCTGGCCCAGATCCACGATCTGCTGCCGGAAGGAGTCCACAGCCACACCAGGCTTCTCCAGCCACAGCACTGAACTGAAAAGTGCTGCACATTCACCACTCTCGGGGGGTATTCTTAGTGTTGATCACGCTCAACAAAAATAGATGCCCTACTAGATCTTTTAACAACTTCTGGTCTGCTGTGTGATATTCAACGCACCACATGTTAATATGATGGGAGGTGTCACTTCTAACGTTTATGGGATTTGTTGAACTTTATTTTAGGTTTTTTTTACCGCTAATAGATCCAGATTGCGATTGGTCAGTTTCAGTTGACACTTCCACAGCATTTCCACTTTTCACTTTGTATCATGGATGTAACTATAGTTGATGGACATCAACACTTCCAGCTTCCCTTCTCCAAAATAGATCAACGGTGTGGCAATTTTATTTAACGTGCACTTGACGGATTTTTGATTTAGCCCGAAATGAACACCCATCAAGCGCCAAATGCGGTTACATTTTTCATTTGGTGTGTACGTTTTTTAGCTTGTGGCGGAACGAAACATGTTTCAATATACATTTTGTGTTCATTATAAATGAATACAGCCCTTTATATACGTTCACAATTGAATTCCACACATTAGAGACGCTAGCCCGTGTGGCAAAAATAGACCAGGTGCGTATATTTAGCGGAGCGGAGAACCGCCCGGGTTATTATTTTGTTGCATTTAGTTACCTCGTCCAGAACCGTCTCCGAACTGTATTAGTTGGGACAAAAGACGTTTCTCTCTTGGTCAGGGAATTTATTACTACCTCCGTAGTAGTACAAAGAACTTAAAGTCCACCAATAATATAAGGAAAGCTTAAAGCATGGTACATTTCACTGTGCTTGCTGAACACACACTGCAGAGTTTTTCTGTATATCGAAAAACACTGCTGCCCTCACTACCCAGAATGCAACACTCTTGAAGCAACAGGCACAATTTCCAACACGCACTGTCCTATCTCTATTATCAATACAATATACAATTCTTTTTCATTTACAAACTGCTCTGACCACTGTTTTTATTCACCACCATAATGTGTTGTTATGCAGATTAAATGTATGTATGATACGCATAACACAAAAAGGCTGTGTATATACATTGTATTTTTTGGCTGGTAAAAAAAAAAAGTGTTAGGTAGAATCATGTTCATATCATGTTTTTCATAACAATAGTGTTGTGCTTTTAGCAACCACAATAATCTGAAAGATTGTCAGTGTGCAGTCGGAATAAGAGACGGTGCAGTCATATTTTATTTATATTATATATATATATTGTGGCAGACGGAGGGAGTGTAGTAGGGGAGAGGTGAGGGAGGGGCGGTACGTGCCGTTTCCCACATGGACGCTAAGACCCAGAGATGGCCGTCCGCCCCAACTAGCAGCCGATGAGAGACAGCTGGGCCAGTTAGGAAGATCAGGTCGGGCCAATCAGAGCAGTGAGCAGCAATTAAGGAGCTGTTTCGTGTGATTCTCTGCGGGGACATCCCCTTTGTAGTTTTCGACCCTGTGGACACTGACTTTTCCCCAGAGTGTGCCACAATATATATATATATATATATATATTATACTATTATTTACTATTTATTTTGTTTTTACTATTTTCTTTACTACTGTTTTTATTTTACTGTTTTTATTTTACTGTTTTTATTTTACTGTTTTTATTTTACTTTTCATGCATAAATTGCTGCCTTTGCCAGGGATAGAAACCATGACCAGAATGCACCAAATTGCACATTCATTCTTTTTTTTTCAACAACTGAATTGTGAACAGATGGAATAATTTCACTCCATTAGCAGATTTTTGTGAAGTGAAGAAGATAATAAAAGCTAAAAGGTGTATGCAATCCAATGTTCCTTTAACCAATAAAGTACTTTCTACACCTCTCAGCCCCGTATGAAAACGTATGTACCTAAAGTAGTTTTGCCTTACTATATACTATATATAGTATGCAATTATCAATCAATCAATCTTTATTTATATAGCCATTTTATACAAGCATGTCTCAAATAGGAACTGATTAGGACTTTATAATCTATTCTTTTGAAATAACCCCTGAATTATAGTTGTAAGTATTCAGCACTATGGTAAATTTTAAGACTGCTAATTAAAAACTTGATAATGCCAGATGCTAATTTAGGCTAATTTAGGCCTACACTTTGATGTAGAGTGGAGGAAATAATTATTTGATCCTTTGCCGATTTTCAATCCCTTTTCTGATCCCTTCCATGAACGGTCTATAATTTTAATGGTAGGTTTATTTTAACAGTGAGTGACAGGATATCAAAAGGTAAATGCAGAAAATCACATTATATAAAAGATAAGAATTTATTTAGCATTTGATCCCCTAGCAAGACATGACTTAGGACTTGGTGGAGAAACTGTTGTTGGCAAACATTTCTTGTAGTTGGTCACCAGGTTTGTGCATATCTCAGGAGGGATTTTGGTCCACTCCTCTTTGCAGATCCTCTCCAAATCCTTAAGGTTTCGTGGCTATCGCTTGGCAACTTGAAGCTTCAGCTCCCTCCACAGATTTTCTATGGGATTATGGTCCAGAGACTGGCTAGGCTACTCCATGACTGTAGGAGCCAAATGTTGTTTTGAATAGATTTTTAAAAATGTATTCTTTGCTGTTTTGCTGTTATTAGTGTGTGAGTCTGAGTGGATATGCATGGCCACAGGTGAACGTCCACCCCCCTTAGAGGTTGATTGGGAGGCTGATGTTGAAGCCCAAGGGGAAGACCTTAAGAGCTGGGAGCCAGCACAGTATGTGCAGTTAGCTGATGTTCTAGACATAGCAGATCCTACGTTGCCAGTACAGGAGCGTGAGCAGCGCAGACCACTAGAAGACAGTGTATCTTCTGATAGCCTAATTGCTATCTTGAGCAGACAAAATAAAATCACGTCTGCTTCTCAGACAGCAGCAGTCTATATTGCCCCACTAAGTGTTACCATCTTTGATGGAGATATCTTACAGTTTAAGTCATTCATCATATCCTTTGAACACATAGAGACCAAAACTGTCAATGGACATGATAGGTTGTTTTACCTGGAACAATTCACTAGAGGGCAAGCTAGAGACCTTGTAAGAAGTTGTCAGCTTATGGAAGGGTGTCTGAGCAATGGACAAAGTCCCACACTGTTTCAAGCCAAAAGAGTTTGGTAAGCTAATTCGGTCGAATCCACCATTTCTCTGATGCAAGTGAGTAGGGCTAAGGAACAGTCGGCTACCTCAGAATGTCAAATGCAGAAGGAAAGGTCCATGTAGCGTTCTTGATTGACAAGGCAAGAGTGACTCCATTAAAACAGCAGACTATCCTGAGGCTGGAGCTAGCTACGGCAGCCTTGTCAGTCAAAGTGGACAAAATGCTACAGCAAGAGCTACAGATACCAACAGAAAATACTGTTTTGGTTCGACAGCACGTCTGTCTAAAAGTACAGGAGGAAATCTACATGCTACAGGAGGGAGCATCTACAGACTGGACCCGGTGCTGGACGATGGAGTTCTCAGAGTGGGTGGGTGCCTCAGAAGAACAACCATGCCAGAAGAAAGAAAACACCCAGCCATTCTGACCAAAGACCACCACGTGTCCACTCTGATCCTGTGCCACATCCATGCTCAAGTTGGACATGGAGGAAGGAACCATATGCTATCACAGGTATGGAAAGCATACTGGAGTACAAAGGGTAAAAAATGTCTCACTGTGTAACCTGTAGAGAGAACAGGGGTAAAGCCGGTGAGCAAAACATGGCTGAAGTGAAAGACTTCTTGCAGATATGCCGCCATTCTCAAACGTTGGCCTTGACTACTTCAGTCCTTCTGAGCTGAGAAGGGGAAGGAGGACAGTGAAGAAATATGGGGTAATCTTTACCTGCATAACCAGCCGAGCATTACATCTCGAGGTGGCCTCTTCCTTAGATACAGACTCGTGCATCAATGCCATCAGACGGTTTCTGTGTCGAAGAGGTCAGGTACAACAAATACGATCAGATAATGGCACTAACCTTGTAGGTGCAGAGTGAGAATTGAGACAAGCACTTACCATTCTAGATCAAAGAAGGATCCACCAAGCTCTGATGAAGGACAGAGTTCAGTGGAGCTTTAATTCCCCAACAGCCTCTCACCATGGTGGGGTTTGGGAACGCCTCATCAGAATGGTAAGGCGTGTCTTACACTCAGTTCTAAAGCAGCAAACATTACACGATGAAGGCCTAAACACTGTTTTCTGTGACGTTGAGGCAATTTTGAACAGCCGTCCTATTACCACAGTATCCAGTGACGCACAGGATTTAGGCTTTGTTTAGACTGCAGGCAAATCCAATTTGTTTCTCAAATGCGGTCTTTAGGACTGACTGTCCACACTATTATATGCAAGTGATCAGATCGTATTTGTGTATTCAGACATCATCGACCGTGGTAACGACGTAGGCGTGAATAGACCTACAAAACAGTGCAGACAACAACAAAACAGCAACCAAAGGAAGAATGGAGATCTGTCATCTCGCCCTTCACGCCATTTCAATCTCGTCGCAGAAGAGGCTGATGTATACAACAATGTTCCGGGCTGCAGACATGGTAGGCATCACTGTACCAAAGCCCTTTGAGACATACTTGTATAAAAGGGCTATATAAATAAAGATTGATTGATTGATTGACTGTACAGGGAGAGGTGTGGCGCCATCCGAAATTCAATTGGACTGCAAATTGAAAAATTGTATACAAGTAATTGTTTTTGCCTCTTCAAACACAATTAGTGTGTTTGTATGTAGGAGACAAAAATTGTTTTGAATAGATTTTTTCATTAATTCTTTGCTGTTTTGCTGTTATTAGTGTGTGAGTGGATGTGCATGGCCACAGGTAAACATCCACTGCCACTGCATCTGGACGTGACTGAGAGAGCAAACATTCTTTTGACCCTGCAGTGCCTTGGCCGTGACACCATTTCTGATTTAAATTGATTGTTTACTTTAGTTGCTTTTTTATGTTTTCTGTAACCAATTATCCGCTGAATGACAATAAAAATGGACATTAAACCAGAACGACATCTACTCACAATCTTTCATCTGCATGTATCAAGACAAACCAAACTCAACCACCAGTAGTAGCAAACCAGGGAACAAAAGGGGGACTGAAAATGCTATTACAATTACCTTAATATGGCCGTGTGTTTTGGGTCAATGTCGTGCTGGAAGACCCACCCATTACGCATTTTCAGTGTCCAGTGTTCTTGGGGTTATAGTGAGTATTTCTCAAACTCCAAACACAGCGAGTCAAGTTGATGCCAAAGAGCTCGATTTTGGTCTTATCTGACCACGTCACCTTCTTCCAAGCCTTCTCTGAATCATTCAGGTGTTCATTGGCAAACTTCAGACAGGCCTGTACATGTGCCTTCTTGATCAGGGGGACCTTGGGATACATGTTTTGAATAATCACACCGACAGTTGTCTCCTTCTCACCAAGCTGCTTGCCGATGGCCTTGTAGCCCATTCCAGCCTTGTGCAGGTCTACAATCTTTTCCCTGACGTCCTTAGACAGGTTTTTGGTCTTGCCCATGGTGGGGAGGTTGGAATCTGATTGATTTATTCTGTGGACAGGTGTCTTTTATACAGGTAACAAGTTTTTTTATATTCTGTCTCACTGTTAAACTAAACCTACCATTAAAATGATTGACCATTAATTTCTTTGTCAGTGGGCAAACGTACAAAATCGGCAAGGGATCAAATCATTTCAAAATCAAATAATTTCCTCCACTATGGCATTTTTCCCCTTATTTGCTCCCCTTTAGGTCTATTACTCGAAAGCATGGCATCTCATTCCATTGTTATGCAGAGGATATGCAGGTTTACCTGCCTTTTAAAACGGAAAGGTGCTAACTCTTTGAAACTACTGATGGACTGTCTGAAGGACATCAAAGCTTGGATGGCCTAATGACTGTAAAACTAAAATCCTGATGTTTGGACCCAGTGGTGCCTGTGACGCTCCTCATAAGGACCTGGGCTCCCTGGAACCCTATATAAAACGTAGTGTAAAAAATCTGGGTGTGATAATGGACTGTGGTTTTAAATTGGACAAACAAAATCTAGCTTTTTCCAGCTGAGGCTCTTATCGAAGGTCAAGTCCTTTTTATCATTTAGCGATTTTGAGGGTTATTCATGCTTTTATTACAACCCGACTTGACTACTGTAATGTCCTGTGTATGTTGGTGTCAGCCAGGCCTCCCCTCACACTTACAGTTGGTCCAGAAAGCTGCAGCTCATCTTTTAACAGGAACACGCAAGCGAGAGCACATTTCTCCCGTACTGGCCTCCCTCCACTGGCTCCCTGTATGTTTTAGGATACATTTAAAGATTTTATTGTTTACTTACAAATCATTAAATGGGCTAGCTCCACCCTGTCTCTCTGATCTCTTACAGCGATATGCCCCTTAAAGTCTCTCAGGTCCGCTGACTAGTTGCTTCTGGTTGTTGCTAAAGCAAGGCTTAAACTCAGGGGAGATCGCACTTTTGCGGTTGTAGCTCCCAAACTTTGGAACGAGCTGCCTCTGCATGTTAGGCTGGCCCCTACACTGCCTGTTTTTAAATCTTGCCTTAAAACACATTTTTACACCTTGGCTTTTGACTCGGTATGAGAGTTTCATATTTTTATATATTTTTTTATTATACTGTATGGTTAACTGTGGTTTTTAAATGTGCTTTAAATGTTTGGATAGTTGGATTGGATTGGTTCTGCACATGTGGGATGCAAACACAAGCTTCGCCGCACAACCTGGACACCTAGTAAAAAAAATCTTTATCCATCCATCGTCTATACCCGCTTACTCCTATTCAGGGTCACGGGGGCTGGAGCCTATCCCAGCATGCATCGGGTGGAAGGCAGGGAAACAAATCTTTATATTGTTTCACTTTCACTCAGGCTTTGTGGAATGCTCACAATTTGTATTCCAATATATATTTTAGTGGCAAAACTATGCTTGGACTAGTGTTTTTTTGCCTTTATAAGTTGTCCAGTAACTGTCTCATATCTACTGTATAGGCCTCCAAGACGAGGCAAAGATAGCCTCATTTTAACATGATGAAACTAATTGTGGGAGTTTGCGGCTAAAGATTAAAAGTTTCGCAATAATAGAACTTTCACTTCCTTTATTAGTTAGATACTGCTCAATAAAGAACAAATACAATTTGTAGAAAATTATTTTCTCCAGTGCTGTAAACTGTGATTAAGTTTGATTGCACCCAGGTATAGTGTGAAGTGTCTCACCACCGACTGACCTGTATTTGCTGTTTGCTGTAAAAAGATCCTTTCAGTCTTTGAGTCACCCATTGCCTCGGGGAGGAAGGAGTAACAACCACTATTTACTCTATGGAATTGAAGAGTTGCGTTCCAAGAAAGGGATCTGTGGAAACTGTGAAACCTACTCTAACAAAATTATTGTGGACATGAAAGTGAAAGTTATTCTGGAATAGTATTGACATCATTAGTTATTTTATGATTTTTTTATTTCAAACTACAGTAGTAACATTTTTGATGGTATCGATGGTATTGATTTACGAACGTTGACAGTCTTTTTATGAAATAGATATGTAACATTTTGGAATGAAACACTTTTGTTTGTGTCTGAGTTCATTTTTACAGGGACAGTGCACATTAATCAGCAATACTGTAAATGTGCCAGTATCTGCCAGCTGGCTAGTTTTCACACTGTAGTGCCTGTAGGGGCATGATGCTACAAACCATTAATCTCTGTGTACTAATCTCTTGTGTCCCTATGTTGTGTACCTTAGACTTTGACTGGAACTACTTCTGGTCATGGAGTCATTTTGTGGACTACCTGCAGTGTGTGCTGGGCTTCACACTGCTGGCGACCTACATCACCTACCTCCTCCTGGACTCGGCGCTGTTCGTAGAGGCCCTGGGCTTCCTGGCTGTCTTCACAGAGGCCATGCTGGGAATGCCACAGCTCTACTGCAATTACCAGAACAAGTCCACGGAGGGCATGAGGTATAGATTCAATACGGAACATATTCACTGGCTTCATTTGCATGCACAGAGAATTCCGTTAACATAATTTTTTGGCATTTTACCTTTATTGGATAGGTCACAGTAGAGGGAGACAGGAAAGATTGGGAGAGAGAGGGGGAGGACAAAGGTCCCGGGCCAGATTTGAACCCAGGATGTTGCGGTTACATGGTATGCACCTAAGCCAACTGAGCCCCCAGGACACCCTGAGAATTCCCTTCTTTAGACAGAATCTGACAGGTCATTAAAAGGGGAAGTGATAAACGGCTATGTGCCGCATCATTAACACTGATATGTGCTTATTAACTATTTCTGGCACCTGTCTAGCAGTATGTATGTGCTGTTGGGACATGGCTCCCGACAGCTATTTGTTATGCTACCATGACAATACGCTCTCTTTAAGTTTCTTTGAAAATCAATATGGTAATGAGGTACTCTGTCTTGCTATATCTTTTGTTAATGTATCATTTTGACCCATTATGTTGATTTGTGTGAGCCCACTGTAATTAGAGGCCTAGACATAAAGTTGATTTTTAAAGAATATAGAATTCAGAATTAGTTTTAATGGCTAAGTATATTTGCACGTACAAGGAAAGGTTTTTGGTATAGTTTCTCACGTAGACACATCTAAAATAAAATAAAATACGTATAATGCAGTAATATAAATATATTTAAAGAGGAATAATAAGATAATAATAAGAGGGCTATATAAATAAATGAACTTGAACTTGAATACAATTTACAAAAAATATCAACAATGTATGTTTATATGAGTCCGTAGTAGTGCAAGAATGTAATATAGTATAAAAGATCTCAACATATGTCAACATATGTATATATCCGTAGTAGTGCAAGAACATAAATGTAAAAAGAAGAAATATCAACAAATATGTATATGAATCCAGAGTAGTGTGTGAGGTCATATAATGTCTGAGTGTAACAGTTCAACTGTTCAACTGAGTCACAGCTTCATAATCAATCCTATAGTAACTTTTAAGCTACCGTATTTTCCGCACTATAGGGTGCACTGGATTATAAGGCGCACTGTCAATGAATGGTCTATTTTCGATCTTTTTTCATATATAAAGCGCACCGGACTATAAGGCGCATTAAGCGAAACAAAACAGTCAGATAAGTCAGTCAGTCAAACTTTATTAAACGTGTTCACAATAACTCAACATTGTTCAAACGTTAATGAGCGTATTCACAATAACTCCCAACCTTGTTCAGTTGTAACACGTAAAAAAAAACGTCTGATACCGCTAAATCAAACGTTAGCGTATTCACAATAACTCTCAACATTGTTCAGAAAGCGTCGCGGTTCCGGCTCGGTGGCGTCCGGTGAGCTCTCGCTGGCCCTTGACAATCTGGGGGAGAAGGTGTAAATCTCGCGCCAGGCCGTACCCATATCCGCAGCAGGTCTCCAAGGTGAACAGCCTCTGGCATATTAGATCAAGGCAGGTAAGGGAAGT
>OMOT01078332.1:0-19053 GCA_900312575.1 Acanthochaenus luetkenii
ATGTGTGTAACAGGATGCTGCAGATGTTCTACCAGTCTGTAGTAGCCAGTGCACCCTTCTTCTTCTTCTTCTTCTTCTTCTTCTTCTTCTTCTTCTTCTTCTTCTTCTTCTTCTTCTTCTTCTTCTTCTTCTTCTTCTTCTTCTTCTTCTTCTTCTTCTTCTTCTTCGCTGTGGCGTGCTGGGGAGGCGGCATCAAGACAGGGGATGCCAACAGGCTGAACAAACTGGTGAAGAAGGCCAGCTCTGTTGTAGGAGTCAAACTAGACAGTCTGGAGGTAGTGGCAGAGAGGAGGATGAGGGGGAAGATCAATACCATCCTGGAGAACCCCTCTCACCCTCTCCATGATGAGATGAGGCTGATGAGGAGCACCTTCAGCCACAGGCTCATCCTACCACGAAGCAGGACGGAGCGTCTTACGTGTTCCTTTGTGCCTACAGCCATCGAACTGTTCAACACGGTCAACAAGTAACAAGTGACCAGCGACCCTGACTTACTCCCCCAGCCTCCCACACCCCAACTGCACAATAACTAGACCCTAGCCCCCACCCCCGCCAACCTGCACTATGTTGCACATGGCTTTACCCTTGATCCTGCTGGTCCGCTACTGAACTTTGGATGCTCATATAGTGAATTTTGACATTGCACTTTTTTGTGGTTTTGGTTGTATTGTTGCTATGGTGGCATACTTTGTTGTATGTTGTTTGTTTCCATCAGTTATGTTTGATACTGACCATAGTTTAAATCCATACTCAAGATACCCTACAAACCTGGCAGAATTTTGCAGCTCACATCTCTGACAGTAACTGTCTACAGCCAATTCACAGGTGAATGACATTACATTTAGCAGACACATTTATCTAAAGCTACTGATTAATGATTACTACTGATTAAGGACAAAACAAACCATAGTGACCATTATTTATCTCTCATCAGGAAAGAAAACACACCTATACCGTGATAGCTCCTCCTCTGAACAAATATAGTGGTGGTGTAAAGGTGTGCATTTTGGGGCATATGTTTTGGGCCTTATTCGCACAGACACAGGGCTTACGCTCATCATCTAGGCATTCAGACAGTTTAAGTAACTGTCGTTACTCTGGCTCTAATTTATTTTCCAGCTGTGTGACCTGTCCAGCCCAACCCTAGGTAAAATGTACAATGCTTGATTTAATTAGAAAGATTTTATAGCCTAGTGATTCCAACTCTACCATGAGCAAAAAGCATTATGAAAATGGTCCTGGAAAAGAGTTCTCACCAGTCAGCATTGCTTTTTACCCTAAAATATTACAATTCTAGGTTAAAAAAAAGTAAAGTGTTTTTGATTAATAGCAGTAATCACCTTTTGAGCCTGTCCCTCTCCTCACATTGAATGTTCAGTATCTAATACACAGCTGAGGTAATTAACAGTCCTTTGCTCTGAGCACTGAGTCACCAACTTTAACCTTGAGGTGCTTTTTTAAAAGTTATTCCTGGAACGGAATAACATGTACTCTATTATCAGACAGCCACCTGTTAGTAGTTCAGTGTGTTAAAAGTGGTGCAAAATGATCTGCATATACAAAACATTCAGGTGAATCTACTGAACTCAGGTCATTCAAGTAAAAACTATGGAATATTAAATATGTCACAAAGCTGTACTTGTAAACTTAGTTTTGCAAGTATGTAAGTTCAGGTCTGTGGTTGCAATTTAAATTTTACAAGCTGTGAGGCAAAAATGAACTCGTGGATGTCTGTGTTTTGAAAAGAAGAAAAAGCATTGTTGCTACGTACAATATAATTGGCTAGATAATTCCATCAATCAAATCTTAACTACAGTCAGTCCGCTCTTTAGCCTTCCAGGTTTCTACCTGCTTCCACTAGCAGATGAGAACGAGTTCATACAACAAGCAGATTCTTCTCGACCGCCGGTTAAAAGGGCTCTTTCTTCAAAAAACACATGCATTTCGGATATCTTTTATACCGGGTGACACTTTTTTTATTGTATAAAAATGTTATTGGAATATTACCAAGCAGAATTAGCCAACCTAGTGCCTCCACATTAGCCTGGCATCGCCAGACCAATTAGCAAATGGGAAGGGAAACTCTCAAGGCACAAGGCACTTTCATAGCGTATTGGATAGACCTACAAGAACTACAACTAATCAGAGCAACGAAACGTGAGTTTTCTCTTTACTCTGTCACACATCACGTCACTACATTACTCACATGAGCCCGCCTTGTGAGTATGCCAATGCAGAGTAAAATCCTTAGTAAACTCAGTAGCTGAATTAGATAATGTTAAGTAAGTAATGTAAAGCATCGTCTCCACTGGCCAGGTTTAACCCGTGCTGTTGTCTATAGCTGGCTAACAGTGAGCGTCATGACCAGTGTCAATATTACGGCACATTTCTGATTTGGGTGAAAATAACATTTTAGCCATTGCGCTAAGTAGAAAACACAATTTTGCAATTCTACACTGCTTGTTATCAGTTAAGTTAGCTATAGGTCTACTAAACCATCAGAATTATTAGGCTAAACTATCATATCTAGTCAACGTAGTTGCCAAACGTTGTCTATATCAATACATTGGTAGCTAGTGTGGCGGACAGAGGGAGTTTGGGTGGAGTAGAGCAGTGTGGGCAGGTTCCTTTAGGGGCGCTAGAGCCCAGGGACAGCCATCCCCCTACTCAGATAGACAAGCTTCAGCTGTGGAAGGTGAAAGGGTGAAGCACAAGGCCAATTGGGGCCGAGAGCAGGCCCTATATAAAGTGGGGGAAAGAGGGGTATAGTGTGACAGGTTGAGGCGTAGGGAGTTTAACTGCGAGGGAAGAAGTCTGAGAAGTAGAGAGCGGGAGAGAGCGGGAGAGAGCGGGAGAGAGCGGGAGAGAGCCGTGCGGGAGAGAGCCGTGCGGGAGAGAGCCGTACGGTAGAGAGAGACAGGGAGAGAGTACCAAGTGCTGGGGATTCCGAGGGACCGTGAATCCCCCTCGAGGAAGAACCTGTCTCCTCGCGGACTGTACACCCGCTACTATTGGACTTCCCGGTTAACTTCCTTGATGGACTATGCCTCCGGGTATGTGATACGGGACTATATGCTATGATCAGTCTCATATGAATGCCTGGACTCTGTGCTGTAACTGCTTATAACGTTACCTGTTCCTGCCTGTGAGAGGTAATAAAGCAGTGTGTGTTCCAACGTAAAACCCGGCTGTGTGGACATTGTTGCTTCCTGTCAGTCATCTCCGGCGGGCAAAGTCCCGTAATAGAGACGGGGCTTGCCACACTAGCTATAAGTTAGCAACCCCAATTTGTCTTAGATAGATGCTAATAGAAGGCATATATTTGAGTTTAATGCACGACACTCGGTGTATCTATTAACCGTTTTTATTTGATATTTACCTGGGGACGCTGCGGCCGGGAGAAAGGCACCTGGGTATGCTGGGACCAGGAGCGAGGCACTTGGGGACGCTGGGGCAGGATAGTGGTGGGGTCCTTGTTAAACACCTCCTTTAGGTCCAGGTAAGCAGAGGGAACTCTGTACAGGCCAGGGAAGTCCAGAGAGGAAACGGGTGACTTAGAACAAACACTAGCAGACGCATACATGAACCCGCCCCGTAGCCCAGTCCATGTGGGAATTATGTCTCTTGAGCCAGGGGTAACCAAGTATAAGTGGCAACTGAGGCAAGTCAATGATGAGAAAGGACATGGACTTTAACTTGAACTTCAACGATGTCTTCGGTGTGGTTACCTGACATGAGGAGGTCCAGGGGTGGAATGCGGTGAGTGACATCGTAAAGTAGGCGACCATCCAAAGCATGAGCCACCAGGGGACACGGGAGAAAAAAGGTTATCTGCCCCAGAGTCCACAAAAAACATCAGCTTCAGAGAAACTGCAAGAGAGGTGAGGCGAGCAGGGATCGGAGGTCGGGAGGGGAGAGGTGGAGATGGTTCGGCTCATCAGTAACCCTCTATTCACTGATGAGCCTCAGGGCAAGGCGGGTGCAACCCAGCTGCATGGGCTCCTCAACATCAGCAGCAAGTGTTTGTCACCTCAGCACTCACCACAGGGCCGGAGGATAGAGCAGACTGGAGCGGCAGGGAAAACTATCCAGTGGCCGGGAGATTTCTAGCAGATCGAGCTCTCTCTCTGTTTTTCCAACAGTATTATCAATCTTAATAGCCAGTGCGACCAGGGAATCAGTCAGTAGGTAAATCCAATGGCGCTAACTGGTCCTTAATATCCTCAGAAAGGCTGTGTAGGAATGTGTCCATCAGGGAGTCTTCATTCCAGCCACTTTGTGCTGCCTTGCCACTTTACTCAGACCTCCGAAAAGTCTTTCACTGAGCATTAACTAGGAGACTGCCTCTCCCACTCAGCCGTGGCCCTCTCACGTGCTCTCCCTGTGAGGTGAGTAATCATAAAGGCTACATGGGGTAAGTCAAAAGCTGTAAATCAAAAGTCTGGGAGCAAAGAGTCAAAGGTGGAAGAATCATACCTCTCCAACTGTGGTGTAATGAAGAGTGAGAAGCATAATTCTTCTGGCATGGACAAACAGACTAGACATGATGGAACAGAACATGGTTAGGGTAATGACAAATAACAAGAAACATGGTAAGCAGGTTCAGGACAAGGCACCGCTGTTGAATGAAAAAGACTAGTGTAGGAAAAAGCTCAAAGGAATGGCAGGGCAAGTTTTCTTAACAGGATTTTCGAAGATAACAATGTTACACTATCATAGATGAAACTGATATGACTTTGATTTTTGTGTTATATAGCACAGTTTTTGCAATGTCATTGGCAAGAAAATCCGTAGATGCCTTTGACTAAAACCATTTAAATATATGACAATATCTACTTGAGCTTTAATGCAGGCACGAACATAGATTCCCTCACTCTACAATGCTTGCTACATTTCTGTAAGATCTGGAATTCAGAAATTACACTGAACATCAGAGTATATCAGAATAACATTTAATTAGGCCTACATTTGGATTCAATTACTGTTTCAACACAGCTTGATTACAGTTATGATTTTCAGTTATATTGTCACACTGATTATTTCAAAAAAAGGCCCATGCTAGTAAACATAATTTAAAGATTTTTCATTAAACAGTACAATTTACTGGAGCTATATTAAATGTTCCCACAGATGTCTGGTGTGACTAGATGTGGTAATATATATGTCATGCACTTTCATGTTAATGTCAGTATTTCACTTGTGTTAGCTACATTTCTGAGCTGAAAATTTGTAACAAGTTCCATCAGAATAGTACTTGGTAGCTCACATGTTGAGTTGTAGTGTTACTTTTTGTTGTTGTTGCATTTACACTCGCAGACTAATTTGAGATTACCACCTGTCCTGCAACTTTTAGCTCCAACTCTACTCTTGCACACCTGATTCAATCAATCATGTTTATTTATATAGCCCTTCTTATACAAGCATGTCTCAAAGGGCTTTACATTGCATCATATATAAATTTGTCATCATATGCATACTACATATACATCATATACATGCTACATCATATACTACACTACATTGTACACATCAATTTAGAGTCTTCAGTTCACCTGACCTGCATGTCTTTGGACTGTGGGACGAAACTGGAGCACCTGGAGGAAACCCACGCGAACACAGGGAGAACATGCAAACTCCACACAGAAAGGACCGGGGCAGAGATTTGAACACAGGATCTTCTTGCTGTGAGGCAACAGCGCCTACCACTGAGCCACCGTGCCGCCGATTCAATTAAGGGCCACAAATTCTAATGACACCTTAATTGAGTTGGAGCTAAACATTGCAGGACAGGTGGACGTGAGGACTGTATTGGGAACCACTGGTGTAGGTTGTTTTTGTAATTTATTTGGATGCATTGTTTAAGATATCCCAATTTAGCCTACTATGTAGTATATATTTGGGTTGTCAACCATTTTACCCATTGTTGCATGTGACTGGCCTAAATCCAAGCAAACTGGTATTGTGATGGTGCAACTGCTGCTTAACGATTTCATCAAACAATAACAATGGTACCCTTTTCCACCAAATTATTTGGTCTGCAATATGGATGCATTAATCACCTGCTTGCAAAGTTCAGCTTTTGTTCGAATTGGTAGCGCTGTGGTTTTGTCACGGACTACTAAACAGATGTTTATTTGTATATATAGTTGAGCAATTAGAATAGGTTCACATTAGTTTATTTCAGGCACAACATTCCTCTTGTCATTACATAAAAATAAATAATATAAAAAAATATTTTGAGTGTGATTGCTATTTTACTACAGTATGTACTGCTAAGTCACTATTTTGGGCTCTTTTGATGTCTCCACATATGGGATGACCGCAGGACACTAAGAGTACAATATACCTACTGATGGATGAAGACATCATTAATCAAACGTGCAGTGCTCTCCGTAAGTATGGGGACAAGGAAGCATTTTCTCTTCATTTGGCCATATACTGAAATCAAACAATTCATATGAGGTTAAAGTAGATTTTCAGCCTTTAATTGTCACTGTATTCAGGTAGGACCCAAGCGCGGACACAGGAGGCAGAGGCAAGAGATTCCTGTGTAAACGGACAGGTTTATTCCAGGCCAGGAAGGCAGACAGGAGGAGGCACAGATAACACAGACAAGACTAATGAAGGGGTTAACTACACAAGGTAGCGGCTAGAACTAGGAGAGCTGAAAACAGGCAACATAGGCAAACAGGCAAAACGAACCAGCAAAGACAGACAGGGAAACAGAGACTAAATACACTAGGGCTAATGACATGATAGAATACAGCTGGGGAACCAAGGGGCAAGTAGGAAACACACAGGGGCCATCTGCTGGCCTGAACGGGCAACAGCAGAGGGCAGAGAGGGGAGTCTAGACAGAGTCGTGACACAAGGAGTTCCATATCGACATAGGGACTGTGAAAAGGCCCATCTCTACATGTCTGGTAGTATAGTAATGCCTGTTATTTGTATAATGTATAATTCTGTATAAGTATTCAGGTTTCTTTGCTACACATATACTCATATACATATATATAGAAAAACAACAACAGACGTCCTGTCAATTTCTGTGCTACCATTATCCAGGATAGGCTTTTATGCATGTAAGAGACATTGGTGCTCTGTTTTGGGCCAGTTGTAAGTCCTCCTTAGCCACATTAGACCATACAGCAGGACACTAGTGAAGATGTGATAACACAAGAGCCTGGATAACCTGGACAGTTGAGCTTGATGTTAAAACTCTGAACATCTCCTAATCAAAGATAGACCTCTCCCCATTTTATTTGTAATCTTATCAATATGACTTGACCAAGACTGTCTAGTGTGACAGTCATATGTTCAATTTATACCCCTCTTAGAGACAGATTTACCATTGAGTTTGCTTTTAACATATACGAAGAACTAAATACAATATTTGTCTTTGAGACATTTAGTACCAGCCTGTTATTCAATTCAATTCAAACAACTTTATTCATCTCATAGGGCAATATGGTTTCAATAATCACTAATTTCACTAATTTAAGCTCTTTGTTAAGAGCTGCAGAAATTTCATTCTCAGTGGAAGCTGACATGTACGCTTTACATATTCACATTAGCCCTGTCTTAAGAGCAATGGTAAGTCATTTGTAAATATTGTGAATAATAATGGACCTAGGCAACTTCCCTGTTGAATGCCGTACTGTACATGTGTTCTGTCCAAAAAACTACCATTGAAAAAAAACTCTGTTACCTATTTGATTGGTCACTTTTTATCCATGCCACAGCAGAGGATGAGAAGCCATAACAGGTAATTTTCTATAGTAGTAAGTTATGGTCAATTGCATCAAAAGCAGCACTGAAATCTAATAAAACTGACACAAGTCTCTTATTGTCCATTTCATTTAACACTAAGGGACCGACAGACCCGCCCGCGAGTCCGGAATATTGGTGGTGATAGTTATTGCAGAAAATATGAATAATAATTATTGTTTATTTATTTTATTTTATTAAGACGGGAATCTAATACTACCAAAACAACACTCCCAAGTTTATTTGTTCCAAGCAATATCTGGTTTTCGACGTTTGTGTTGCTTTGGGTGTTTATTCACATTTACAATGTCGAAGAAACAGCAGAAAACAAAGTTCACCATTTTAGAAGCTCTAGAAGAGATTCAGAATAGAAGTGATGTTGAAGTTGAGGATTCTACCGACAGTACTGACGAGGAATATGACTCAGGGGAGGAGGCACATTTTTTGATGAATATGGATCCAGTTTGAGTAAGTAATCATCTTTCTTTTCTTTGCAGCACATGTTTGTTAGTTTCACAGATACTGGTGATGGTAAAGAGACAACAATGCCAATGTTGTTTACATTGACCGGCCCCCCTCGCACCGATCAACTGTTCATGTAAAGGGACAAGCTAGCTGACACATTTGCATTGTTTGTTAGAAATTCTGAGTATGTTTTATCATATTATAAACATATACTACAGTTGTAGATTGAGGGGTCAGCATCTAAATTACAGTAAAATTGTTGTTTTTTCTGCTCCTGTAATTCAATCAATACCTTTTTTTTACACATTTGCTCAACATGTCTGTGAATTAGATAGAAGTTGTAACAAGAGCAGTTTTTCAGCCCTTGAGTCAGTGAACGGATTCTGACATTGTTTGTCTTCATTATCATTTCCATAGCCAAGAAGACAAGTATGGGGATGAGGCACCAGGGCCATCAGGCTCCAGCAGCACTGTGATTACCCAGCTCCCCACCACTTAGCCAGCGCACAGTCTCCAGCTGAGGCATATTTGACAAAAGTATACAATTTAGTTGTTTTTTACTGATTGACGGTGGAATATGATGTTGCACAGGGTAAATGTCATGGCCAAAGGCTGCATTGTGTGCACATAGCCTCATGTAGTGGCAATTAGTAGTATTTTGCAGCCAGATTCCCCTCCCTGGTCCTATTATCACTAAAAGCTTTGTAGAATCTATGTGCTTTATTGTATTTCTGTTTTTTGGTACAGTTGTAGTCAAGGAGTTGCTGAATGGATTCAGTGGCATCTCTGTACATGGGATCATTGCTATCATGGTGTTATCCACTGTTTAATTTAGAAGACATTTTAGGTGAGGATAAACATTTAACATTTCTCCTTTGGTTTATCTGAGTTTAATCGGACAAGGTAACAGTCAGAAGGCTACATACACTGGAAATATATTCTCTAAGTTCTTGTCTATCCATAGAGGTCAATATCATGTATATACGATATACCTTATGGATGTGAAGCTATTCTTGATTTATTTTGTTTATGTCTGTTCAGGTGAGCCTACCCTCCCAGCACACAGGGTAGTAACAGGTTAAGCAGTCATATGTCATTTGTGAAAGTGCTGTACATGTGGAATACCCAAACCCTATAAGCATGTTGAAAGACTGTACTATATTAATTCTCAGAAAAATAGCACCGTATTTGATCAAAGTATGCAGTGTTAAGTGGACCAACTCAAAACTACAGCCTCTATCCTCTATAATATAGTTATGTATGTTTGAGACAGATAACATACCGCAAGTCATTTATTTTGTTATATCGTTAATCTTAGTGAAATAATCATTAAAGTACTGAGCCAGTACTGAGTCAGATGGCTTAGTAATAAAAGTCCCATCAACTTCAATGAAAGATGTAGCAGTGTTAGGCTGTCTACCCAAAGCTTTATTTATTGTTTTCCACAATTGCTTACTGTCATTCTTAACTTAATGTATTCTAGATTGATAATACAATTTCCGTTTCTTTCTGTTCATCTTGTCACGTTATTCCTCAACATATAGTAGCTCTGCCAGTCAACCAAACAACCACACTCATTGCCTCCTTCTTTGCAATATGTCTTTGCAACATACAATTTTTCCAGTTCATCATCAATCCAGGGTGCATTAATTATTCTTACCGTCCATTTTCGAACACATTCATGCCTGTCTGCTATTGACACAACTGCATGAACACATTAAGTGCCAATTCAGGATTTTCCTCTTTACAAACATTGACCCAGGTTACATTTTTCAGCTCTTCTACAAAAGCATCTTCACAGAAGGTCCTTTATGATCTTCGGTAAATTACCTTAGGTCCTGCTTTTGGGACCTTTACCCTTCTTGTTAAACATACAATGTTATGGTCACTGCACCCGATAGGAACTAAGTCAACTGCATTGGTAAAAATATGATCAATACAAGTAGATAAAGATTTTCCTTTTTTGTTGGTACAGACCCTAGTTGGCTGTTTGACTAACTGGGAAAGACTACATGCATGAGTTACAGCTTGTGTTAAGTGTTCTCTTAAGGGAGCAAGTAGTTCATAACCAGTAAATGTTAAGATCATTCAATAAATACATTTCACTGTCACTATCTGATACCTTATCTAGCATATCATACATGTGGCACACTCGGGAGAAAAGTCCGTGTCCACAGGGTCGAAAACTACAAAGGGGATGTCCCCGCAGAGAATCACCCGAAACAGCTCCTTAATTGATGTTTCGGGGAGGGAATGTACTAGTCCGTCAGACTCACTGTTCTGGGTAGGGTGGTCGGGGGACAGTTCCAGAGCCAAGGCAGGAGAATGGTAGTCAGACACGCAGGGGTTCAGCACAAGAAGGGTCCTCGGACGGTCAGGGCTTCATTACACAATACACTCCTCTTTCCACTCCGGCATCTACTTCTACGTCTTCCACTCTCGTTCACTAACACTATTTCTCCACCTCCCATGGGTCACACTCCTCCCTTTCCTACCGTTTCTTCGTCCTTTTAAAGGGGCCCGCTCTCTGCTCTGATTGGCCCGACCTGATCTTCCTAACAGGCCCAGCTGTCTCTCATCGGCTGCTAGTTGGGGCGGACGGCCGTCTCTGGGTCTTAGTGTCCATGTGGGAAACGGCACGTACCGCCACTCCCTCACCTCTCCCCTCCTACACTCCCTCCGTCTGCCACATACCCCCGTCCGGGAGCAGCGGTCCAGCCCCCTAGGGCATCCCTCCTGGACATGGCATCAGCGTACCCGTGTGTGGCACCGGACCTGTGTATGACAGAGAAGGAGAATGGTTGAAGGGACAGAAACCAGCGGGTAACCCTTGCGTTGGTCTCCTTCGCCCGGGACATCCAGACCAACGGTGCATGGTCCGTCACTAGGGTGAAGTGCCGTCCCAGCAGATAGTATTTGAGCGTCTCGAGGGCCCACTTGATTGTGAGACTTCTCTTATCTCTGTTCCCTCGGCAGCAGTTTCCTGCTGATGAACATGATTGGGTGCTCCTCACCTTCTTGAAGTTGGGACAGCACCGCACCCACCCCTGAGGCGTCGGTCTGGACCAACAGCGGCTTGGGGAAGTCTGGGTTCACCTACACCGGTCCCGAGCACAAGGCGGCCTTCAACCCCTGGAACCTCTGTCTCTTCGGTCCACTGTACTTGGTCCGGTAGCCGCCCCTTGGTGAGGTCCGTCAGGGGAGCTGCTAGGGAGGAGAAATGGGGGACAAAGCCCAGCTGTCTCTTATCGGCTGCTAGTTTGGGCGGATTGCCGTCTCTGGGTCTTAGTGTCCACGTACCACCCCTCCCTCACCTCTCCCCTCCTACACTCCGGGGCGGCAGTAGCTCAGGAGGTAGAGTTCCCGCCCCGCAACTGCAAGGTTGGCGGTTCGAGTCCAGCTCCTCCCGGGAACAATCTGTCGTAGTGTCCTTGAGCAAGACACTTAACCCCGAATTGCTCCCGTTGAGCAGGTTGGTACCTTGCATGGCTGCCTCCGCCAACGGTATGATATGTATGTCGCTTAATGTAATGTAATGTGTAACTCGCTTTGGATAAAAGCGTCTGCTAAATGCTGTAATGTAATGTAATGTAATACACTCCCTCCGTCTGCCACATACATTATTCAGGTATTGGGAGTTGGCACTAGGTGATCTGTAGCAGCATCCTATTGGAATAGGCTTTAAATTAGTCAAATGGACTTGCAGGCATAAATCGTCAATGTCATACAGTATAAGGTCACCCCTCTGCTTCATATGGAATATGTCTCTGAATATAAAAAGCCACTCCATATACATTGCTGTCTCTTCTATAAATGGTATAACCTTGCTACTTATCAAAGGATGGATCTAAATGTGTCTCTGAACCATTATACGTATGTGTATTGTTAGAAAGCAACAGATAACTTATTTCATGCACTTTATTTCTAAGGTAAATATTAATGTGAATTACCTTTAGCCCCGCGGACCCACCATCTACAGGAAGAACCGCAGGGGTCGGGTGCGCTGCCAGACAGGTGGCAGTGATGGTAGGGGGTCGCAACGGAGGAGACCTGGGCGGCAGAGGCTGGCTTTGGGGATGTGGAATGTCACCTCCCTTAGGGGAAAGGAGCCGGAGCTTGTGCAGGAGGTGGAGCATTACCACTTAGATCTGTTGGGGCTTACCTCTGTACACAGCCTCTGCTCTGGAACCATACTCCTGGATAGGGGTTGGACTCTATTCTTCTTCGGAGTTGCCCAGGATGTGAGGCGCCAGGCAGCTGAGCCGCTACATTTGAGTTCAAGGAGGAACGGCCTCCCTTATCTAAACCTGAGTGGTGGCTTGTTATTGGACTTCTGTGCTAGTCATGGATTGTCCATAACGAACACCATGTTCATGCATAAGGATGCTCATAAGTGTACATGGAACCAGAGCACCCTAGGCCTAGGATTTTGTTATCGTGTCATCTGAGCTGAGGCCGCGTGTATTGGACACTCGGGTGAAGAGAGGGGGAGAGCTGTCAACTGTCCACCATCTGGTGGTGAGTTGGGTAGGCTGGCCGGGGAAGCATATGGACAGACCTGGTAAGCCCAAATGTATAGTGCGGGTTAGGACTGAAACGATTTATCGAGAAAATAGAGAAACTTGATTACTAAATATTATTGATGCAAATTATTTGTATCGAACCTTCGTTTTATCCATAGAACGATATACAGTGCACTGTGTTTCGCACGGATGATTATTACTGTTGCACAACGTGCTTACACCGTGGACACATGAAGAAGACATTATTTGGTTGTGCGGATTGCTAAATGGAGGAAGAGAGAGAAAGTAGCGAGGGGCGAAGAGAAGAGACAGGCCAGAGAAAACGACAGAAAGTGTCCAAAGTTTGGGATAATTTCAAGCTGAAACAAAAACTCTGAACAGTGTGTCTATTGTACAACTGAACTAGCCACAATAGCACAATGTCGCAAAGACTGAGCAGCCTTTTACCCGATACCCGGCACTGCTGGATCTGAAGAGAAAAATGGCGTGGACATCGGGGGGAAGTACAAGTCCGATCAACTTGCCGAATTCCGAATGTTCTGGCTAACAGTTAGCTATCCCCTCCCCACAGCTATCTAACACAAGTACTGTATTTTCAATTAATCTGATGTCTATGGGGAGGGGACAGTAAATAATATGGCTGAGTATGCAGTATCGTTACGTGAACTTTTTGTGTTAATATTGTTCCAGATTCATTTAAGTAATTTATAATGACATCTGGGAGCTACAACAACGTAAAGGCAGACAGGTTCATTAGCATCCTGGCTGAAGTTGCAGCACACGTCAGCATCAGAGACCTGGAGGGGACATAACGTCCAGTTTGTTAAGGATGTTTGTTGCCTCCTGCAATTGCCACAAAGCCTTCCAAGAAGACAGTAAAGGCTTACGTTATGCCTGAGCTGTAGTTAGGTTGAAACTTGTAGTTCTGAAAGTTAAGTTGCACAACTTAAAAGGCAATGTTTATGTATTATTATTGTTATTATTATTTCAATTGATGCCTTCATTTTAGGCTGTATGTATACCTTTTTTAAAGTAACTTTTAAAAAAGAAATCTTAGTTTTTGCATTTCAGAAATGTTTTCCTTTAAAACCCAGAATGTAATATGGTTCTTAATGCTCTAAATGGCTTTAATTTTGACAGATAATATTGTATGCAATTTAAGATAATACAAGATTTCATACAAATGTAGATTTTTCTAAAAATGAAATCAATTAGTTCATTTTAAGAGACCTGTTTTATTTTATCTTTTGTATATTTACTATCTTTCTTTAATAAAGCTAACGTATTTCTTACAAGTACTCGATTACTCGATGGAATAATCAGTACAATACTCTATTACTAAAATAATCGATAGCTGCAGCCCTAGTGTGGGTGAACTGGGAACGTCTGGAAGAGGCCCCTATCTGGGAGACCTTCAACTCTCACCTCCGGCAGAGCTTCTCTGACATCCCTGTGGAGGTTGGGGGTATTGAACCAGAGTGGTCGATGATCAAAGCCTCCATTGCTGAAGCTGCGGCTGGGAGCTGAGGTCTAAAGGTCTTAGGTACCTCAACGGGCGATAACCCTCAAACATCTTGGTGGACAACGGTGGTCAGGGAAGCCGTTCGACTGAAGAAGGAGGCCTTTCCGGGATATGTTATCCCGGGGGACTCCGGAGGCAGTTGCAAGGTACCGATGGGCTCGGAGGACGGCAGACTCAGCCGTGACAGAGGCAAAGAAGCGGGTGTGGGTGGAGTTCGGAGAAGCCATGGAGAAGGACTTTAGGTCACCACCAAAGCACTTCTGGAAAACCGTCCGGCACCTCAGGAGGGGAAAGCGGGGAACCATCCAAGCTTTGTACAGCAAGGATGGGACACTGCTGACCTGAACTGGGAATGTAATCGGATGGTGGAAGGAGCACTTTGAGGAACCCAACTAACCCACCTTCTATGGTAGAGGCAGAGCTGGAGGAAGATCAACATCAATTTCCCTGGCGGAAGTCGCTATGGTAGTTAAACAACTCCATAGTGTTAACGCCCCAGGGTTTGATGAGATTTGTCCAGAAATGCTGAAGGCTCTGTGTGTTATGATGCTGTCATGGATGACACGTCTTTTCAACATTGCGTGGAAGTCCGGGACAGTGCCAAAGAAGTGGCAGACTGGGGTGGTGGTTCCCCCTGTTCAAAAAGGGGGACCAGAGGGTGTGTGCCAATTATAGAGGCATCACATTAGTCAGCCTACCAGGGAAAGTGTACTCCAAGGTGCTGGAAAGGAGGGTCCGACCGATAATCGATCTTCAGATTGAAGAGGAACCATGCGGAACAACAGACCAGCTGTTTACTGTCACAAGGATCCTGGAGGGGGCCTGGGAGTATGCCTATACAGTTTTTTTGTGTGGAATATGGAGATGGCATACGACCGGGTTCCCCGGGAGCTTTGGCGGGAGGTGCTGAGGGAGTACGGGGTGAGGGGGTCGCTACTCAGGGCCATCCGATCACTGTATGCCCCAAAGCGAGAGCTGTGTCCGGGTTCTCGGCAGTAGGTCGGACTCGTTCCCAGTGGGGGTTGTCCTCCACCAGGGCTGCGCCTTGTCACCAATCCTGTTTGTGATATTCACGGACAGGATCTCGAGGCGTAGTCATGGAGGGGAGGGGTTGCAGACGAGTGTGAAGCGGCTGGGATGAGGGTCAGCACTTCTAAATCTGAGGCCATGGTTCTCAGCAGGAAACCGGTGGATTGCCTACTCAGAGTAGGGGATGAGTCCTTACCCCAAGTGAAGGAGTTCAAGTATCTCTGAGTCTTGTTCGTGAGTGAGGAGACAACGGAGCGTGAGATGGGCCGGAGAATCGGAGCAGCGTTGTGATGAAAAGAGAGCTGAGCCAGAAGGCAAAGCTCTTGATCTATCAGTCAATATTCGTTCCTACTCTCACCTATGGTCATGACTGAAAGAACGAGATTGCGGATACAAGTGGCCGAAATGGGTTTTCTCAGGAGGGTGGCTGGCATCTCCCATATGGGACAAGGTGAAAAGCTTAGTCATCCGTGAGGGATTTGGAGTAGAGCCGTTCCTCCTTTGCGTTGAAAGGAGCCAGTTGAGGTGGTTCGGGCATCTTGTAAGAATGCCACCTGGTCGCCTCCCTATGGAGGTTTTCCAAGCATGTTCAGCTGGGAGGAGACCACGGGGCAGACCGAGAACTAGGTGGAGGGATTATATATCCACGCTGGCCCGGAAACGCCTTGGGATCCTCCAGTCAGAGCTGGTTAATGTGGCCAGGGAAAGGGAAGTTTGGGGCTCCCTGCAGGAGCTGCTACCTCCGCCACCCTGTCTTCAGATATGCGATTGAAGTTGGATGGATAGATGGATGGACTACCTTTAGCCCCTTCCTCAGAAGATTGAGCTACTCTAAATTATCTATCTGAATGTCCACCATAAATACTCATTGTCCAGATCGTCCAAATTAGTTCAATTGTCCCCAAGTATCCACTAAGATCCTCAAAATTCCTCTCCCCTCCTAGATCTTTAAGTAGCAGGGCAGGTGATTTGTTTGTCATACCTTAGATAAGCGATTACCCCCCTCTCACGTGCTGCCCTCAATGCTGGCAACAGGTCTCTTCTTATCTGTCGTACAGCCTCAGTAAAATCCTCGTTTATAAAAATGTTTGTACCGTTCAGCTTCTTTGCTCTCTCTTATTCAACAACTTTGTCTTTGAATCTCAGAAACATAGTGATAATAGGCCTCTGCCTGCCCCCATTAGGCCTGGATCATCCATGCTCGCAGCAGGACTCCCTGTTCTATGTATCAGCTCCACCTCAATTTCCCTTGGGAGCTGCAGCTTGTCAACAAGCAGCACTTGCACGTTTTCTTCCAATTCAAACCATCCCTCGTTCGCTGTTTCTATAATTCCATCTAACACCAGGTTATTCTTTCTGGACTGGCCTTCAATATATCCCATTATCTTCATGAATAATACATTTTTCAAACATTGGTGAAAAATGCTCGCTAGAGGTGCTCCAAAATATATAGTTAGAATTTGTGTCTTCTGGAATGCTCTACAATATATTTGACTATATTGTATTGTGCGTGTATATTGTTAACACTGCATTGTTGCAGATTCTTGCACTCATATTTATACCTGTGTAATTGTGACGTGACAATAAATCTGATTTGATTTGATGCCCGTTAGACGTTTCAGGTTAAATGGGGCGATGCTGTGTCTGCCCCATTCCAAGTAAGTAATGGGGTCCGCCAAGGTAGAATCTTGTCTCCTTTTTTTTCCAATGTGTATATGGATGACTTTTCTAAACATCTGAATGGGTGCAACACGGGCTGGCTGTCTTGTAGGTGACTATCGTCAATCATCTCATGTATGCCTTAGTAATATTTAGTCCATATAGTGCCATGCCGCTGCAATTATGAAGGTGTGCTCGCAGTATAGCAAAGAACATGACATATCATGCCCAAAAAAGTAACGTCATGATTATAAGAAGCAGAGAGGACATGAAATCAGTTTTTCCTGTGATAGTCCTCTTATTATATGCAAGGAAACTAAATATCTTGGTCATGTCCTCACTGATGATTTGATGGATGACAGATATCTACCGACAATATTGTAAAATATATGCCCTGGCCAATATGCTGCTCCGGAAGTTCTCTGTGTTCTGTTAATGTATAGTTGTTTAGAGCCTTCGTTGCACCTCTGTATACAGCTCATCTTTGGCATGCGTACAGCAGGAGGAGTATGCAGAGGATCAGAGTGGCTTACAATGACACTATGAGGTTGTTGCTTCGCATCCCCAGATGGCACAGTGCTAGTCAATTTTGTGTGTCCTCTGGTGTGCTGACATGTGAGGCACTATTAAGACAGTTGATGTATAGTTTTATGTGTTTTATGTGCTGATTGGCCGAAAATTAGTTCTCAAGGACCAGGATGTGTGAGAATGTTTTTAATCTGAAATACGAGTTCTGAATTTGAATTGTGAGAACATAATACAGTTGTGTGTCTCAGTTTTGAATTTGTATTGTAAAGTTAATAGTTTCAGAGCAAATATTTAATTTCATAATATTACATTCAGTTTCAAATTTATTGGAATTCAGTTTCAAACTAATAAGTTCAGTTTCAGATTATGATATTCAGATTCAGTTTTTCAATGCAATTATTCAAGTTGAGCAATTCAAATTCAAATATTAATAATTCAGATTCAGTTCCTAGTGACAAATATTTCTGCCCATACACATGCCAACCTGCCACTTACGTAGCAACTACAGCCAAAAATGGCACATAACGGCCCCCCTTTACCTCTCCCCTTCTATATCCCCACCGTCTGCCACAAAACATTCAATCATTCTTTGAAAAAGTTTACCATGTTAACCACTTCCTACCTAGAGTGCTGGGAGGGTACGTTCACCTGAACAAACGTACCCAATCTAAAACAAGAATAGGTCTATATGCATGACCTTGACATCTATGGATATATAGAATCTATTTCCAGTATCAGTAACCTTCTGACTGTATGCCAGAGTAAACTCAGATAAACCAAAGGAGAAATTTGGATGTTTATCCTCGCCTAAAATGTTTTCTAGATTAAACAGTGGATAACACCATGATAGCAATGATCCCATGTACAAAGATGCCACTGAATCTATTCAGCAACTCCTTGACTACAACTGTACCAAAGTACATAGAAATACAACAAAGCATATAGGTTCTACAATGGTTTTAGTGATGATAGTACCAGACGGACTCCCCATTTTGGCCACTTGGATACCCAAGGTACCCAAAGTGTGCCAAATGGGTTTTTTACCTCTTGGAAGGGAATCTGGCTGTAAAATACTAATTTCCACTACATGAGGCTATGTGCACACAATACAGCCTCAGGCCATGACATTTACCCTGAGCAACATCATATTCCACCGTTGTGCATAGTATAAAATCATTAAAAACCAATTAAATTGTATGATTTTGTCTCAAAAGGAGTAGTTTTATTACAAATATCAAATATGAAAAAGTAACATTTAGATATATAAAATAGAACAAAACCACAGAATCCAAAAAAGCTATGCACGTGCTATAAACATGTCAGAAAGTAACAAGAAAACAAGATATGTGCAATAAAATGTTGCCATTAGTGCAATCTTAGTAATAATAACAAATATAGATATGGAATAATCCCATCACATCAAATTCTCAAACATCAAATGTTTTTTGTCCCCCCCAATATATCACTAGAAACATAACTGTCATTTAAATAATATTAATAACACGCAATGGCAGCACTTGTGATGATTATAGAAACTTAACAGCGCGTTGTTAAGTTCCT
>OMOT01078334.1:0-20744 GCA_900312575.1 Acanthochaenus luetkenii
GGGAAAGAAAGGATAAGGGAGGGGAGGGGGGGACGAGAGAAGAAAGGAGGGGGAAAGAAGTGAGTTATGTGGGACAATGGACGGACAGTTGGCAGACACATCATTGGCCACGTTTACATGGACCGCAATAATCCAATATTAACCTGACAATAGTCTGAATAAGAAATTGCTATGAAACATCATTTTCTGATTAACTTAATAAGGTCATAGAAATATTGGAAATATATCATATCTGCAACCTTGCTCTGACGCATAACAACAAGATAGATATATGGTCTCTCTCCAACAGAGGAACAACATGACAGCGGTGCTGTGTTTGATAGACTTCAGAAAGGCCTACGATGTTCCCCCCCAATTTACTTTGGGCCGTTGGGAACATGTATTCAGACACAAGGGCAAGGGTTGTGACACCGGACGAGTTCGACATCCTGGCGAGAGTGTTAAAAGGGGACACCCTTGCACCCTTCTTCATAATAGTCCTGGATTACACGCTAAGGCAGCGCTCGCATGGAAAGCTCTGAACGGCATGACCAGCGTGTGGAAATCTAACCTCCCCCGTGAAACCAAGCTCCACTTCTTCGACACGACCGTAGAGGCCATTCTCCTATATGGCAATGAATGCTGTACCCTAAAGAACGCCCTGCAGAAGTGTCTGGATGGGTGCTACACCAGAATGTTGCATGCAGCACTAAACGTTAGTTGGAACGTGCACGTTAGTATCGCAGATCTGTACGAAGGGAGGCCAAGGTTGAGTGGGAAGATAGCAGCAAGGAGAATTAGGCTGGCTGGTCACTGTCACAGACACAGCAAGCCGGTGCTATGGGAGCAATCCCCATGGCGCGGAAGCACGTCGCGGGGTGTTCCCACAAAATTATGTGTGGATAAATTGAAGAAGGATGTGGACGTGGAAACTACTAGAGAGATCGCCACGTGTATGGAGGACCGGGATGACTGGAGACAAAGATGGGATGATTGAGTTGCATCCTATTAATGTGATTATGCTCTGTAGCATGTAAACAGGAATATGAATGGAATAGTTCTATAAGCAACCCAACAGCTTAATCTGAATATTGTCTTATTTAGAATTATTTCTTTTTTTGCCTTTTATTTCAGCCTCTGTGTTAGAATGTATTGCTAAAAGCTATTACATCATCTCTAAGCCATGCTGCCTTTCCACAGAGCCGTCACTTGTATTCTCCAGAGGGTTGAGCACGGTGGATCAGTGGTTAGCACTATCGCCTCACAGCAAGAAGGTTGTGGGTTAAAATATCCTCCCCGGTTCTCCCCGTGTTTGCATCGGGTGCTCCGGTTTCCTTCCACAGTCCAAAAATTGTGTTTGTGTGTAGTATGGTATATGATGCAGTTAGTATATTATGTATATATGATGATGTATATGTAGTATATATGGTATGTAACTCGCTTTGGATAAAAGCATCTGCTAAATTCTGTCATATAATATAATGTAATGCAATGTCCTTCTGTGTCCACCGTGCTGTGAAACTGGAATCCCACATCTTTAACCAACAAATTGGTCAGGTTCTCAAATGTGGACTCAACATCAGCCTGCGCCGGGCATATTTCCCTGGGGAATTTATGGCTTATAAAATTCCTGCTCAATATGTGGAACGAACAGCACCTTTCACAAGAATAGAGCTTGTTCAAATCTGCTTAAATTTGTTCCTCATTGCAAGATTCAGGATGTATGACAATCTACACTTGGTTAAATTGGGTAAGATCACTTTAGTGTGCATACATGCATTTGTAGTCAAAGCAGCAAAATGAAAATCTCCCTGTTTCTCCACCTGGCATAGAGTCTTCAGTTCACCTGACCTGCATATCTTTGGACTGTGGAAGGAAACCGGAGGAATCCCACGGGGAGAACATGCAAACTCCACACAGAAAGGACCGGGGCGGAAATTCAAACTCACAACCTTCTTGCTGTGAGGCAACAGTGCTAACCACTGAGCCACTGTGCCGCCTTTTGAAAGTAGAATTTCTTCAGTTGACTTTCACACTAACTCATAACTTCTACATTGAGCAATTATCTTTTGGACAGTTATTTCCCCCTGGAAAGCCTCTGGCATGCTTTAGGCCTGGCAGTTGGCCTTTGATAAGCGCGCTGGCCGAATAGAGAAATAATTACCACATTATTTTTCACTTTACACCCCGACTGGGGACATTCAAGTGACACTCAGTGGGAGTGGAGTTGATGTCTGAGCCTGAGAGAGAGAGAGAGAGAGGAGCAGATAGGGATCTTTGCCAGTGAGGTTGACAAATTAAGTCTGATCATGACACTACACACTGTCCACTGAATGGAGGAGTACCCATGAGCCTCTGGGACCAGGTCATGGGATGCAGAGGGTCAGGTCGTTATCAACTTGACAAAACAACACGCTCGTAGCCAGGCAACATGACACACTATACTGATTGAGAAACAAAGACTGACACAAAATCCTCCTCTCTTTTTGGACCAGACATATACAAATAAGCAAATAATTGAATAGCTCATTTGGTGTTTCTCAGGCTGTTAGTATACTCTCCCGTTTGAATTAGTTTCTCTAGACACTCCAAGTTAGTACTGGCCTCAAAACCCACAACCTGCATGCTTGACCCTCTCCATGCAAAATGTATCAAGGACCATTTTCCAGTTTTAGGGCCCTCAATGCCTAATATAATTAATTTGTGACATTCTGCTGGCATTGTGCCCTCCGGTTCAAATCAGCCATGATTAAGCTGCTACTCAAAAAACCAAACCTTGATCCAGAAGTTGTTTCAAACCAAACTCACAAAGTTAAAATGCTCCATTATTAACCTAGTCAGAAACTTGGTTATCAGAAGACTCTGTAGATTACTATGATATTCCTTATTATAATGCTGTACATTTTTGTAGAAAAAAGAGAATAGGGGGTGGTGTATCTATTTTTATTAGTCAAGAATTGTATTTAATTTTAAGAAATGATTTTGCTCTAAAGTCTGATTTAGAAATGGAGTCACTCTTTTTGGAAATTACATCATGTTCGCTTTTCAGTGGGAAGAACGTGATTACTGGCTGTATATATCGCCCTCCGGACACAAGTCTAAGTATCTTCAATTATGCTCTTGCATCAACTCTGGATGTCATAAATAATGAGGGACATTTGTTTTTCTTTTAGGCGATTTTAACCTAGATATATTTAAGAATGAGTCATTTACAGACTGCTGATTTTCTAAATACCCTATTCTCCAGCTATTTATATCTTCTCATCTATAAACCATGAAGAGCGACAGAGAGATCTGCTATGCTAATTGATCATATTTGTACAAATTATTTGGGAAATGTGGCAAATTCTGGATTGCTTTTAACAGATATCTCTGACCACTTTTCAATATTTCAGCTAACATTGTCTACTGTGAAGCACCAGGAAGGAGCCCCCCAAAAAATACAATGTATAATGTTTAACAAAAGAAATACTGAGCGCTTTAGGATGTTGGTTTAAGATATTTCATGGGATAATGTTTACAAACCAACATGATACAGAATTAGCCTATCAAACTTTCTTCTCTTTATTTAATTCGGCTTTTAATACTTGTTTTCCACTAGCAAAACCACGCAAGAGAATATCAGATAGCAACAACAAACCATGGCTTACCCCTGGCCTCCATAAATCTTCAATAATCAAACACAAATTATATATTTTTATAGTACAAGAATACATTTACCCATGTACTCCGTATACTATAAAGAAATACTATACTGATACATTTAAAGAATCATCTTCCAATATGAAAACATGGAAAATCATCAATCAACTACTTAATAAGGGAAAGTTGTCTACTACTCTCCCTTCTCAATTTACTAATGACAGTAGGTGTTTTACTGACCCTTTTGACATTTCTTGTGAATTAAACATTTTAGTTGTACATGTTGGTACTTCTCTAGCTGAAAAGATAGGAAGTACTGATGGGAGTCCTTTGGAATATATCAAAAGTCATGACCCTGTTTTAACTCCACCCAATGTTATAGAAATGAAGGATATAATTGGTAACTTGACAATCTCAGCAGCAGGCGGGCCATAATGAGATCAGTGCAACCTTGGTGAAACTGGTGTGGTCCTCAATTGCTGAACCCCTAACATATATATTTACAAGATCTATGGAAACTGGTGTTATTCCTAAAGAATTGAAAGTTCTCCCCTTTTTAAGTTTGGAGATCCATGCTGTTTTACAAATGACTGACCAATATCTGTTCTGCCATGTTTTTCTATGATTTTGGAGAAGCTTGTATATAACAGAATATTGAATTATCTAAATAACCTTAATATTCTGTATGAAAATCAACATGGATTTTGCAAGAATCACTCCACGGATATAGCATTATTAAATATTGTTGATGAAATGTATACAACCATAAATAACAACAAATATGTTCTGGGAATTTTCCTGGATTTATCCAAAGCTTTCGATACAGTAAACCATGACATATTACTTGCAAAATTATCCATGACATCACATACAAATGGTTACTAAATTATATATATAATAGAGAACAGTTTGCCTATATCAATGGCTCTTTGTCATTTCCAGTAGTAACGCATGTATCCTCTGACCGTGAGAATGGTGGACAGAAAAGCTGTCTGTGAACCAGCTTATCTTGGAAACACGCATGCGCAACACTGCCACCAGCTAGCTGATTGGCCCTTCCTTTGCACGGTTAGCTCAGCGCTACATTCTAACTTACTTGTCAAATATTACTGAGGACTTTTGAAGAAAAAAAGGAATATCATTGCAAAAGGAAGTCCAAGGGCTTGGAGTATTGTGTGAGTGAAATTAAGGCAACAGCAGAGCAATTGCAAAGACAGGGAGAAGAGTTTGACCGTGTACAGGTAGAGGAACAGGAGAACCCAGCACAGGTAGAGAAGGAGAGCTGTTAAAAAGGCTGCTTATCAAAATCTTTATTTCAAAGTGTTAGACACTATTGATGTACAAATGCAGAAGACGTCCGACAGCTCCTATGACAAAGTCATCGCAGAATTTATGAAGACGGATCGGAGGATGAACTTTGTGTACAGATTTTTTGCAGCGTTTTGGATTTAGTTTCATAGCTGCTATGGTTCGCCTAGGTCCGCCGAGGCCTCTGGTCCGATGTGGATCGTGTTGTTGTCATTGGTTTCTGAGTGTTTGAGTTTTGTTCTGAGTTAAGTGGCGATCTAATATCCTGGTAATGAAATGACCTTTCAGACACGATGAAAAGACCTACCAATCTCAAACTGAGATGGATGGGAGTAAACAACCAAATGATGTTAACATGAATATGGATAAGATGTTGTCATGACAGCAGGCATCAACTTTCAGCCATGCATTGATTTATTCCTCCCACTTAGGCTGTTGGTTGGATCCTAAGACACTCTAAATAGTTATTAAATACATTACACCTTTCATCTGGGCAAAGAAAGTAATTTGGTGTATAATACATGGAGCTTCTACAAAACATGACTAAATATGTGTGTCCAATTCTCTGCCCTCTACTCTAGTCATTACACTGGTTTATATGGATCAGACAAGGCAGCAATACATTTAATGTAAATCCGCAATAGTTAAATTATAAACAGTGCTGTTGATGTTTGCATGCAAGTGTGTGCAAACATGTGCATCTCTCTTTGGGCAATATGCAAAAACAAATAAATTACCATCCAAGTGGACAATAAAATCAAGAAAGGAATAATTCAGTTCATGCAGGAGAATTATAGTATCTTTGCTCAGTAATTTTACTAGAAATCCACTAACCCTCTCCCTCTGATTGTTCATACCAAGCTGTGGAAGCCCTGAGGAGCACTGAACTGTGCCAACTCTGGTTTAAACCCTGGAGACTGGATCTAAAAACAACTAATCTAAACCACAGCAAGGCCGTGAACTGCAGGGGGAGAAGGTGGAAGCTGAGGTAACAAGCTTATTTATGGAATATGTGCATTCAACTGAACGGTGAGAACAAAAAGCCCACAGCAAAAACAACTTGTAGTTCAAGGTGGATCCCAAGATATCTGCCACGGCATTCTAAAGTATTTTCAGACAAAATGAGGCTGAATAGTTGATTATTTAGTTGTGAGTAAAGAGCAGTACAAACAAGAATCAATCTTGATTTTGCAATGAAACAATGCCGAATTACTAATTATTTAGTTGTAAATGAAGGGAAGCACAAAGTAGAATCAATGCTTTGAGTGTTCAATAACCAAACCAAGGCTGACAAACAGCAGTGAAATGTGAATTAAATAGGCTCACTAGTCTTAAAAAATTAAGTATTTCTCATCAGTAGATAACACCTGTTAAGACACTCATTTCAATATATTTACCTGGATTCTCATTCCTGATAAAAAAAAACACAAATCTGTCATTGGATATGTTGCTGCAGTCTTCTCACGCCTTTGACATTATCCCACCTTAGACATTATCCCACCTTAGACATTATCTTTTTAACATTAACGATATAGTTGGTTGCTCGTTGCAAGACAGGGTGCATTTACAGGTTGATGAGGGTCCACATCAAACTCAGAAAAACACTGAGGCCATATTTTCACCCTGCTCCTCCTAAGTGTAAGAGAAAAGTGATCCAGAAAGAATTGACCTTTTCTTGATTTGCTGAAATGTGTCACTGTCTCATGGAGTTTAAAGCCCTGGAAACTATTAATCCATCACAGGCTTGGCTCTCTGGCCCCTTCACTCTGACCTTGGGCCATAAACAGCATTACTGATGTATTACAGGAGCAGAGACTGAATAATTACACGGAGTAGAGGGAATTTAATACACAGCCTGGCTGGCTGTTGCCAGCATGGATGGGCATAAATATGTATGCAGATGAGTCGTTTTAATATGGATACGCCTACAAATCACATTCTGCGTGGAGTAAAAACACAGTGTGGGTGGTGACTGTGATGAGTCTGGAGCACAAAAACGAACTAAATGGCTTCCATTACTGATCCGTAGATATCACCCTGCTGTGTAGTGCAAAAGAAAACACGGCATCAATGCGTGGTGTCTAAAGTTGTTTTGTTGAAAGATGAATCATAAAACAGCATAAAATGGTTATCCTGTGTCTGAGAACATCGTGTAATTGTGTTTCACCAGTAAGATGTTTGGGCTACTGCGGCTGTGTAATTTTCTGACGTGACAAGCCCTGTTAATATTAAGTATATGATCCTGTATGTATCCTCCAGTGATAGCTATGCTGTCTAAAAGCATCATGTCAACTAGCCCCTACTGTTTGTACCTTTCTATCTTCGTATAACTTTTAACTGGTGCACACTGCTGCTATTCCAATTATGATGAAGGAATAACTAGTGAACCTGTTGTAAAAATGTCAATTGTATTGAAATAAGAGCTGCTTGGTGGACTGGATGTATGCTGAAGTGAACCTTAAAAGAGAAATTCCACCCTTCCACTCTTAGATAGCATTCATTTGTGATGTTCAATGGATTCCAGGAGTTATTTTGCAATAGCAATAGTGAGAGTGGAGTGAAAGCAATGCTGTGGTATGCCGTGCCTGGTTGTTCAAATTATGAAAAAGCTGTTGAAGGTTGTATTTCACACGCTACTGACAACGGATCTGCAAAGAGTCTAGCCTTGCTCTTACGTTAAATTGCAAATCATGTGACCTTCTATCCCGAATGCAGAGAGAAAGAGAGAACGGCATGTATTGGGGCCACATTTCAAAAGGGCTGAATCTGCCTGATGGTGTAATTAAACGGTATTTATCAACCCCACCTGGGCCACGCTGCAGCCTGCTTCTACAGCTGTGTCCTCTGTGTCTGAACAAATGAACCAAACAAACTCATCTTGAGTTATATATTTATTTATAGTTATCTGTGAGTTCACTACCATCTGCTCTGATTATTCTACTAGTTTAGAAGGATCAGAAGAAGAGCGATGGACCAAACAATGAAAACTCATACTGTAAATAAAATGTACAGTGTTTTTATACATTAATCTGTTTTGGTGATATGTGACATGTTAATTTCCCAAAAGCTCCAGAATCACATTTTGGAACAAAAAACTAAAACATTATCAATATCTGTAATTAATCTCTCAATTATTTCCCATCTGTAAAACCGTTTTGTTAACCAAAGACGCACAGTAAGTTACCTCTTAGAAAAGTACCATCATTGGATTTAATTCAGTCATTTTGGTAGACTAGTTGTCACTTTCTTCAGAGATTGTTCATACCAAGCTGCCCTTAGAGCGGTGGAAGCCCTGAGCAGCACTGAACTGTGCCAACTCAGGTTGAAACCCTGGAGTTGAAAACAACTAATCTAAACCCCAGCAGGGCCACAAACCGCAGGGGGGGACAGTGGAGGCTGAGGCAACGAGCTCCTTTATCATATACAGGCATTCAACTGTATACTGTATATATTGACCTGGTTCAATGTTTAATCCATAAATTGGAAATATGTCTCTTGCCCACTGGGTGACTACAGTCCTTTTACAGGGAGTGTTGTGTTAGCTCATGCTGTGGGACAGTGTTAGCGCCAATGACTCCTCCAGCACTTCATCACAACCATACTTTGTAAAGGAAATGATATTCTTACCCTCTCTACAGTTCATTTACATTACTTATTTACTCATCTTTACCACGTATACAGTTATTATTTTAACACTGTTACAGATGGGCCAAAAAGCCTTGAAGAATGTCCCATGACTTTAAGTCTCGAGGACATTCCCAGGAGACACAACAATAAGGTGGGGGACATTCCGCTTTTGGCGATTGTTGTAAACACAGACGGATGAGAAGGGCACCACTATCGGCCTTTGACGTCAAGCCACATGCTGTTCGTCTCAAGGTTGGTTGTCTTTTAGCATAAAAGATAAGGCCTCCCAATCATGGAGGCTCACTTCAGCAGACATGCCTTGCCCTCTGAACTGAGACTCAGTGCGCACAGAAATACAACTTCTACATTTGCATTTGACAAACAATTGCAGTGTCTTTGAATCTTCATTATTTCAAACAGACTCTTACCCTGTGTCCTGTTCTAATGTTGCACGGAGAATTTCCGTCACAACTTACATTTAAATATGTATCTGTGCTTTACCACATATGGGAAAAAAGCAGCTGATACAAGCATCTGTTGCTCTAAAGTGAAAACATTTGTTTTGCCAATTGACAAACATTTAAAATAGCCAAACTGATTTTCAGAGAAATCCGGTTCAAAATGTCAGGTTGTTGACTGTGTTAATATCTTCTCACTGCACTTCTCAATATATGACCCATACAGTACCACCCCTGGTCCTACCAGGAGCAGGATACACTTAAGAATGGAACGATGGATCAGTCAGAAGAGAATAATGTATGTATTAAAGAGGACTACATCCTCAGTACAGTAGAGCTTTCCTGGGCTGTTCGTCAGGATGTGTTAGCAAGCTCCAGGATACAGATCACAGGACAGATATGTCACGCTTATGCAGTCTAACCACATGCTACAGTAGTAAAACACCCACTCACTGTTGCAGCACCTTACTGTTCAGTAATCCCAGACACTCACACGCTCAAATAGAGGAGGGAAACAGCCAACAACCAACATTGCTGCTGGGGCGATTGCCATTTCACATGTGCTTGGTGAGCAGTCCAAATCGGACATTATTCAATTGAAATAATTAAACCAAATTGCAATTTCATTTCCCATATATGTATGCATAATTTATGACACCATTTAAATGTATATTAGATAATACAATTTTAATTTCCATGTTGGAAAATGCATTATTACTGCCAACATGAAAATTAAAATAAAAACTCCATTGACATGTAGTTTTCTATGTACTCCAAAGCATAACTCTGCGGTATTTAAAATGAAATTGAATGTTCACATTTGCAATTTAATTTCCTTATTGTGGTCACATTATTTAGGAGAAAAATAAAATGAAATGTCAATTGGTCAATTCTAATATCTCATTCATAATGTCAACATAAATAATTATATATCATTACATATATAATTCAATGATTACATTAACACATACATGTTTATTTTCAAATTGTATTGACTTATTTCCGGTTTGGGTGTGCACTATGAAATAATACAACCTGTCAAAATCATCACAGTGTGTCACAGTGTTTCAAAGTATGAGTAAGAGTCGCAACGTGCATACATGGATTTTATTCTGTACTTTCAGACACCACATATTCGTTATGCCATGGTGAACACATCTGAGCCATTGCTGAGGCTTTACCTGGATTGTGTGGAGGATCTGAAGACAGATTTCAGGCTTACTCATGAGGTCATGAATTAAGTGATGACACTCCTTGGCATCGACAAGACCCAGGACTGGAAGCCTCAGCTGGAGGATCTCATCTTTGTGTACTGGCTGGCTCATGGGGCATCTTACAACATTGTGTCCCGTGTATTTGCAGTGCCAAAGACAAGCATCTGCCGGGCTGTCCAAGGTGGTTGCAATGGGGAAGCACTGCATCCATTTCCCAAAGCTTCGCGAGCTGGATGAAGTTGGGGAAGGTTTCTCGACATTAGCACAGAGGGAGGCCTTTATGATGTGTGTGGGTGCTATTGATGGTTGCCACGTTTGAATCAAGCTAGTTAGCTATTTTCCTCTATTCAGCTCCAGGCCATCTGTGACAGTAATTGGATATTTTTGGACACTTTTGCAGACTACCCAGGATCAGTACATGACACCAGTGTTCTTAAGAACAGTCCCATCTATACAGAGCAGCTGTAGCCACCTGCAGGCTATTTTCTTTTGGGTGACGGTGGTTACCCTTGCACTGAGCAGCCAATCTGCATTCTAACACCCCTCAGAGAGCCACTGCAGAGCAGGGTCCAAGCGCATTATCATTTCCAATACTCAAAGGCTCGCTCCATCATAGAGAGGGCCTTACATTATTACCTGCTGTGCTGTTCTCCACAATATCTACCTAAGAGTTGGTGACATGGAGGAGCCTGTGCTGGAGGCATGGAGGGACAATGTGGACCCAGCCCAACGTGGTACTGCTGAGCTCAGTGGTGCAGCAGTGAGGAACTCTGCATCTCTGCACCCACCCACCAGCTGATGGACCATGACTATACTATTTATAGCATAGGCTACATGTAGTCTAATGTACATACATATGTTGACGTCGCACGTAAATAGCTTAACAAACGAAAGTAAGATCATATGATACAAACTGATTCAATGACGTTTAATTTAGAAACATAAATGGACACCCAGATAAGTCCTCACTCCCAGGCCAGTTTGGAAGCATTGCGCTTCACAGTGAAAATGGCCTCATTGGAGCGTCTCATCTAGACAAGACGTTCTTGCTGCTTTCAGACAGACACGGCTATGGCTCTGGTTCCGTTCTGGAGTCTCAGAACCTTGGTGCTTTCTGGCGAACCAGTTTAAGCGGAACCAAAGTTCCCTCGCTCTCCGTCATCAAAGGAGGGCGCCGGAGGGGTTGGATAATTCTGAAGGCGATATTAAATCACAAAGACATTAAGGCTACATTACACAGTAGGCCTACCGGTATATCTAAAATATTACGTTGCCTAATTTACATTCTAAAACATAAACAGCTTGGAAATTGGAGCATGACTATATATGCATTAGAAAACAGATCACATTTTGTAAGATGCTAAGTTGTCAACACAAGCTTACTGAAATATAGTCTACCGATATGATTTGGCGCTATATAAAAATAAAATGGATTGATTGATTAATTGTCATGGCAACGTAACAACGTGGCGACATTTAGGTTTTAGGCAAAATGTATTATTCCAAGTCTCGGTAGTCTTCAGTTTTTTTATGTTTATTAATTATTTGCTCTGACGTTGGCCATCTCTTCGGCATAGTTCGGCATAGAGCTCTTGCTAGTGCTGCTCTCTAGCTTTTCCTGGAACTCTGTTGGTGCCCAAATCGCCACCTGCCGGTGTGAAAGGCCTACCTGTCTCTTCATTGGACCCTATAACGTTTACATACAGTATATATATATATAGGAAAAATGTGCGTAGTCATAATATCTTTCATATTGTGTTTAATTGTGAGCCATCACAGGGTAACATGCAGCATCACTGAGAGTATAGAGCTCCTGAATTAAAGAAGCTGCCTCCCGCAGTAACCAGTAACTGGTCTGAATGGGGTGTACTGAGTGGTTGTACAAAATTCAACCAATCAGATTTTAGATCCCGCCCTATGGTTTTGAAGGATGATTTTGACAGAGTTAATTATTTCATAGTGCACACCCAAACCTGAAATAAGTAAATAAATACAAATTGTAAAAAAAACATGTATGAGTAAATTGAATCATTTCATTATACATTTTATGGTATATTCATGGTATATACATTTTCATTTTGGCAGTAATAATGCATTTTCTAACGTGGAAATGAAAATAAAAAACATTTTAATTTTGCCGTACATTATGTGTACTGTGGCACACCCAGGGGTAAAATGAGTGTCCACAGGGCCGGGAATAACAAAGGGGATGTCCACACAGAGAATTACCCGAAACAGCTGCTTAATTACTGTTTCGGGGAGGGAATGGTTGTGGGACTGTTCAGGGGTCAAGGCAGGAGAAGGTCAGGGGTTTGGGGGGTTCCTTATTCCTATCTGGCATTCACATCTATTGGTCTCTGGTCTCTGGTCTCTGGTCTCTGGTCTCTGGTCTCTGGTCTCTGGTCTCACACCGTTTCACTCGTTCTCTAACTCCACACCTCCCATGGGTCACACTACCCCCTCTCTATCTTTTCCTCCTCTATTTAAAGGCTGCCGCTCTCTTTCCCGATTGGCCCTGCCTTTCCCCTTTAACCGTCTCAGCTGACTCTTATCTCCCGCTGATTGGGGTGGACGTCCATATATGGGCCTCAGTGTCCATGCCGGGAACAGCACGTACCGCCCCTCCCTCACCTCTCCCTTCCTAACCTCCCTCCGTCTGCCACAGTACATATATGGGAAATGAAATAGCAATTTGTATAATGTCAGAGTTTGACTTCCATAAGAAGCACTTTAAAGTAATGAAATCATCAGGTTGGCAGGCCGGAATGTGGCTTACCATCAATGTGGACAAGATAGCAACAATTAGGAGTAGAATAGAATAGAAAGCTTTATTGTCATTGCACAGAATACAACAAAATTTGGAGTGCTACTCCTGACCAGTGAAGAGGTGGGGGCAAGTTTAACAGTCTGTGGGGGGTTAGTGAGGAAGTTCTTTATCCAAGCGCAGAGCATTCTTACATAGCGTCCAGGGTGTCCAAGGTGACTCGGCACGGTATGAAGGGCTATAGCGACGGCGTCTTCTGTGAACCGGTTTGATCTGTAAGTAAACTGATGAGGGTCGAAGGAGGGAGGGGGGCTGGCCTTGATGTGCTGTGGAACCGGCCTCTGAAAACACTTAGGATGGTGATAGCTGACTATCTACTACTACTGAAAGCTCTCTGACGAGGAGCTGAGTTACTTGGAAGAGAGTAGAGCTTTTAAGAGAGGAGCTGAGGTTCTACAGGAGGAGATATTTCTCCTGTATGTAGCTTGTCACCTGTCAGCTCTCATTCAGCCCTTTCATAACTTACAATTTCTGTATTGATTCCACTGTGCCACTAAAATGCCATTTAAATTATAATACCATAGAAAGCTGAGACAGTAAAGGCAAACCTACTGTAAATGAAAATTTTCAGAAAACGCTTTGTTGCAAAAAACTAATCATTTATATATTTTCTGTATAGGGGATTGAGAAGACCACTAACAACATATATTCATTAGGTACAGGGTACATATTTCTTAGTTGATCTGAATACAAATCTTTTAAAAAATGTGTTGGGGCTGAAAAATATACTTTATATACAATTCCGAATCGCTGGCACAAGTATTGTGTTTTAATATGTTTGATGAATAAAACCCATAAAACATTATGCTTGAATGGTCTTACGCAGTCAAAAGTATAGTACACTAGTAGAATTTCCATACAAACGCCAGGGTGAGTCTTTTTGACGCCTCTTATGCATCACAGGGTTAACAACAAGTGAGTGGCTTTCAAATAACCATAAGTTACCACAACACATCCAGTTGCCGTCATCTGTCAAGGCACCTGAAGGTTGAAGAGGCCAGGATGAGGACTAGCTGACACGGCCTGAGAAATGAACTGAAGCTGTGAGCGGTTTGAAGGACGAGCTCCCAACTGTTTGGCTGCAGAATATCAATAAAACACGAGGCGTTTAGAGACTTTGTGTCCGCCACATCGCTGTTATTTATGAAGCTTCTTCTGCATAATGCTGGTGAAGATGTAATCAGCGGTGCACGCAAAGCCAAATGATCTATGTCTTCACTCTTATCAGATCACTGACGGGCTGAACGCTGGCCGGGCACAAACGAGACGGTAGCGCTGTTCCTAATGAATAGTCTGGATTCTGTGGCGCCAAAGCCCACCCATGCTACTAACCTCAGCCCTACGCCTTCTTCCTCACAGGTATCTGCCGTCGCGACAAGAGAAGGAGGTGATACTGACAAATGTTTGAATAAAATTCAGTATATATTGGGGCGAGTCCCCAAGGTGGCTTGGTCATGATAATTGATATGTATCGGGAGGAATATTAAATCCACTTGTAGAGGCAGAAACGCTGTAAAGAGAGGGGGACATGGGTAAAGAAACGTCCCCCCTCATCTCCAGAGAGTTCCTCAGAACTGTTGTTTCTCCATCACCAAATAGCCCAGTGTTATCTCCAACGAAGAGATAAAGACTGTTCTGGCTGAGGCGACTGTAACCTCATCAGTAGTCCCAACAGACCCAGTAAAGCTCTGTTCTAGATAAACATGTTTTCTTTCTTTTTCCCCCTATTGAACCTTTATTTATCCAGGGAAAGTTGACAGAGCACGCCTGCTCTTTTCCAGCATCGCCCTGCTACACATTCACACAGTTCCACACATTCACAGCTGGGAGCCGCCCAGTACAACCACAGTCTTCTGCTGTTGGCCACTTAGCAGCTCCATTGTAGCAGGTGGGGCTCAGTGCACCTTGACACGAGTTGCAGAAGGCGGGGAGCGTTATTCATTCACTTTCCCCTCCCACGTTTTCCCCGCTGGTCTTGGGATTAGAATTGGTGACATTCAGGGCACAAACTCGCCTCTCTAATCTTCTCTAATCGTCTAAGCTCAAGGGTGATCATGCCTTTGCTGTCACAGCCTTTAGACTGTGGAACAGCCTTCTGTTGACTCTCTCAAGTCCCGGCTCAAAACACTTTTGGTCACTTTTAAGCCCTCTTGATTTGTCTGGTTGTATGTGCACATCTTGTGTTTTTCTTTCCTTCTGGCAATGTTATGTCGATGTTCTATGTAAACAAAGAACTTTTTGTTTCAGTGGTTAGCACTGTCGCCTTACAGCAAGAAGGTTGTGGGTTCAAATCTCCGCCCCGGTCCTTTCTGTGAGGAGTTTGCATGTTCACCCCGTGTTCGCGTGGGTTTCCTCCGGGTGCTCCGGTTTCCCCCCACAGTCAAGACATGCAGGTCAGGTGAACTGAAGACTCTAAATTGCCCATAGATGTGTATGATGTAGTATATGATGCGCATGATGTAGTGTAGTATATTATGTTATATGTATATATGTATATGATGTAGTATGTATATGACATAGTATATGTAGTATGTATATTATGACGGTAGTATGTATATCTATGATGCAATGTAAAGCCCTTTGAGACATGCTTGTATAAAAGGGATATATAAATAAACATGATTGGTTGATTGATTGATAGCCTTTACCGGCACTATATGTAGATGAGCACAGATGAATCAGTTGAAATCCTATGTATTTGGCTATTTAGTAGTGTTGTCGATGGATTCAGGTCTAAATCTTGACATTTTAGAGCAAAGTTGTTGGATCCTACTTATTGTGTTATAAATCCACAAGGCAACTGCCCTCTACAGGTTCAACACCAGCTATTGCAATGTGAATTTGCTATTGGCTGATCTGGTGCCAGGTGACGTATTTGGTGGCAGCTGTCGTCAGCAAGCAAACACCTTATCACGGCCACAGTTCGTTTTACCGTATCTGACAATGCCCCCTACAAAAGGAAGTTATTTTCTCGTCACTCGATTTCCTGCCTGTGGCGAGGAGTTACGATGTAAGATTAACCACTAAAGCATAGTATAGTCATTTAGAGTTATAGCCCTTTAATTCTGTCTACATCAATTTTACATTTCCCCCCATCGTTTTCAAATGCATGCCGTATGTAATTTGATTTATTTGTTTTTAATAGTTTTTAAAATACAAACTTTACGGCATTAAGCCTAGCTTGAAATTAGCTGCTGTCCCGGCTAACAAAGACACCCTAAATAAAAAGCCATGGATGTGACAAAGTTTGTAAGACAACATGCTTTTGAGGGATTATTTCCTGGTGGAGGCTTCCATTTCTTCCCGGTGTCAGTTGATTGACAGTAAGCAGAGCGTAACGCAATGTGCGCACTGATATGAAAACACTCAACTTGAATAACACTCAAATAAAATAACGATAAAACAGAAACTATGGCAAAACCTGATTAAGGCTTCATTGTTTACTGTGATGGAATATCAAGTTCTCTGGAAGTTGTTTTTCTGAAAGTAGGGAAATGAGCACTGATATCTCCGACTATGTTGACCGTGTGCAGACACCAGCAGGACGAATGTGAAGGAGAGGGACAACCGAGACAATTCTAACATATTTCAGTAAACGGCAGTGCTGACTTGATTTACTCGGTCACGAGCTAGAATAAACTCTCCATGTTCTACCTTAGCAGTCCGACCTCTGACCCCATGCCGGTGACCCCCGCTGCATTCTGTCCCCTTGGTAACAGCCGGCTGATGCAGGAGGAGGCGCAGGAGCTTGACTTTGATGTACATCGCAGTCTGTTGCATCAATAAAGGCCACATTGCTTTTCCAGTTACATTTTTGCAGAATGATTATGATGGATACAAACTGACGACAGAGGTCTGTGATGTCATTTATAATCAGGTGGGTTGTGAAGCCGTTCCTGTTTGCAGTGCTGTAGTCTCATCAGATCACTAATGAGAGAGCGGGCCGCAGCAGGACACAACAGAACAGAAGCAGCCCACTTTCTGCCCTCCTCTTCTCCGTCCCCTGATTGCTCCCGTTTTATCTGTCTGGAGATGCACGAATCAACTCACTTCATTCAGGCCAGGGCCCATTTATTCACATCACAAGACACCAACCTTGACTGAGCAGCATATTCAATTCAATTATCATTCTAGTGGGCCGTGGAATGCTTATACCCACATGTATATTAGAGATGAGACAAAATTGTAATGGTATTTTGGTTATGCTGAACTCAGCAATAATAGTGATAGTCGAAAAATAAAAGAGGTTGTAAAGGAAGCTCTGAAAGATAGTAGATAGTAGAATTATCTCCCTCCGGAGTTCTATTATGCCTCTCAATGTCCAGTGATCAAATGACTGAATCAAAGGAACAATAGGGAGCAATGACATACTCTGAATACACAGAGGTCTGTTTTTTCAGTGTTAAAAGTACTACTTCAAAAACCTGTCTCCATGCAGAGTAGGCAGGGTTTTTGTTGCTGTAAAGGAAAATGGAAAATGTGTCATTTGTGATATTTATTATTACATTATTATACATGTGGTTACAACACTAGTGTCACCAGTAAACACCTGATTTGAACACTTCGCAGTTTCTTTCTTCCAAGACATTGAATGGTAAAAACTAAAAACCTCAAATGACAACTTCTATGAATTGAACTGTGCTTATCTGTAAAGGCAGAGCGAGTGTGTGCCAATCTGCAAGAACTTTCCCCAGGGCTACTGGCTGTCCTATTCTCTCCACAGGGAGCTGCTGATTAGAGGCTTGGATTACTCCTACTGGGTAAATAGTATACCTAAAGACCGTCCAATCACAGCTATCTGCATCGCCTGCCGGAGTCCAGTGGGAGAGTTGCTCCTGTGCATACCAAGCACAGAGGAGAGGAGGGAAGTAACACACAGAGAGAGGGAGGGAGAGAGGGAGGGAGAGAGGGAGGGATAGTAGCACAGGTCAAGGCTCCATTTCACTCCAGGGTGCAGGCCTCACCGAGGTTCAGTGGTGTCTCCCAGCAGCACTACTTGCTTATATGAATGCATGTAGTGCACAACTAAAAGCTACAGCTGATTGCACATTGCATTTCAATTCTGGTTTCCGCTCCATCATAGGTTACAGCACCAAGAGTTGTTAGGCAACTTTTGTCTTCTCAAGTTCAAGTTCTAAGTTCTAAGAAAATGACTCATCCCACTCAACGTCTCCTGCAATGTCACGCTATTCACATCACGAGACATTAGCAGAGATCATAGTGACAGTTACATGTTGAGGATAGAGAAGTAGAAAACAAGTTCAGACTGCACTATATGGATTAACAGATCCAGAAACACACACCATGTACACATCATTTCATTCTAATCATACCACAAGTTAAAATGGGCCACTGAATAGGATTTTAAGCACCTGTGGGATATACGGTTAATAATGTATCCTAAGTACTAATGAATCTTGTCCTTATTTCTCCTATAATGGTAGCTCTATCAGACTTGTACTCCCCATGGTTCCATTACGGGATAATTAGACGTCATATTACTCAAAGCGGGAAGCCCTTTAAGTCTCCTTTGGACTATAAGAAAATAAGTTTACCCTCCTACAGAGTGAAAAAGTGCACACATAACTTTTATAATGCATTTATGCTTTATTATAGCTGCACATATCCGCCTAAAGCTACAGAGAAGAGCATCCCATCCAATTAAATGACACCCTGTAGATTTGCCATATTTGCCCAAATGAAACTTTGGTGTGATATGGTCACTCTGAGTGACGAATCGAAACCTAAGAGCGAAATACAAACTGTCTCCTAAACAGCAGCAACTGAGCGCTCCGTCCAGAGAAAGCTGGACTCACCCATGTTAGATAGTTTACCTCCCTCGTCCCTTTGATATCCTTTGGTATAAAGCACATTGCTCAGAGACTACTTGACAAATGACAGCATAGAATGTGTTGATCTTGATGTTGCAGAAGTAGTCAGATTATTATTCATTGACCTCAGTGATGTTGAAGTTGCGTAGTTATTGGCATCTGACCTCAACTCCAATCAAATCCAACCAGGGCAACAATTCACCAAAACCAGAGGTTTCGCAAAGTCCCCATTTAATTTTTGCCAACAAAATCTACGTATATAAATACATTTCTGGGGACAAAGTAGGGCAAGGACTGATATTGTTATTTGGTCAATCTGATAAATATTGAAATATAAGGTCACCAAAAGCACACAGCTAAGATAGAACACTGGTCCTGAGCACTCCCCTTTTTACAGGAGCTGAAGTGGCTAAGAGACTGTAGGATTATTAGGTACTGGCTAAAGTCGTTATGTCTGAAATACATTTATAGACCAGCTGGTGGATCCTAAATTACTGCTTCTGCTGCCACTATTTTTCAGTGCAGTTGCATTGGAAGAGTGCTGTCTCCATTTCAAACGTGTCTTCAAATCAAATTGCGTGCAGACGATTAATTCCTTGGTTTCCTGAAAAGGTACCGTAAGTTGTGCCTTTATGCATAGTGTTTTTGGACTTATTAATTCTAAGTGGGCTTAATCCCTTGTTGAAAACTTTTAGCAATAAATGTTGTTTTGAAGTTGTAGCACTACACTGTTACATTGTTTGCCACAATGTAACGGGGTGTAGCATCAGTCTGTAACCTCTTGCTGTAATCTCCAACTTGGTCTTTAAAAAAATACATGTGTTTGACATTTCCATTTCCTGGATGTAGTTATTTGGTCAGCCTTCTTTTTCTCTGCTCTACAGACAGACACATATTAAGACTCATCAGTAATGTCATATAGTGCATAAAAAGAGCCATCCCATGAAAAGTTTAGGAGGAACAAAAATGTGTGATGTAAATGTATGTACATTTAGTTTGCTGAAGAGAGGGAAAGCCTTGCTGTGTTTCAGCTTCATTGCTTCATAATATAAACAAGCATTTATAACTTGTCTGTGTAATTACTGCATCAGATGTAGCCATCCTGCTGTTTACATTATAGAGATTTACAAAGTTACGGCACAGTAGCACAGAGATTATATACAAATAATAATCATAAATGTACAAACTTTATAATAAACTGTATTCATGTAGCATTTCTTATTACAAAGTGATGTACAAATCAAATAATGCATGATTAATAAATGTACTGTATATATAGCCATTTATATAAACAGTACATGTCTTTATGACATTAATTTCAAAAGCACAACAATAATGCAACCAAATACAACATGAATAAAACAGGTACAAAGTAAGGTACAAATAAATTATATAAAATGTAAAAATGTGGATCTGGAGAAGGCATATGACCGAGTTCCCCGGGAGCTTTTGTGGGAGGTGCTGCGGGAGTATGGGGTGAGGGGGTCACTACTTAGGGCCATCCAATCTCTGTACGCCCAAAGCGAGAGCTGTGTCCGGGTTCTCGGCAGTAAGTCAGACTCGTTCTCAGTGGGGGTTGGCCTCCACCAGGGCTGCGCCTTGTCACCAATCCTGTTTGTGATATTCATGGACAGGCGTAGTCATGGAGTGGAGGGGTTGCAGTTCGGTGGGCTGCGGATTGCGTCGCTGCTTTTTGCAGATGATGTGGTCCTGGTGGCTTCATCGATCTGTGACCATCAGCACTCACTGGATCGGTTCGCAGACGAGTGTGAAGCGGCTGGGATGAGGGTAAGCACCTCTAAATCCACAGGAAACCGGTGGATTGCCTACTGCGAGTAGGGAATGAGTCCTTACCCCAAGG
>OMOT01078336.1:0-18905 GCA_900312575.1 Acanthochaenus luetkenii
TACCTTGACTCACACACCCACTATTGAAGAGCAGAGTGGCTGCTCGGTCCCCATGGAAACAACTGTGCGTGTGCGTGTGTGTGTGTGCGCGGGTGTGTGTTCTGCAACTTCCCTCTCGCAGAGATTAAGTTGGACATACACACACACATAATGGAAAACACAGCACTATCTTCCTTTTCACTCCATACAACGGAAATGGGAAGTTGTTTCATGAGAATTTGATGTGCCTCATCTGAAAGGGTTTGTTTGCATGAACAGAATCTGCTGCCATCTAATGCAACCTGGCCGCATTACCTTTATATGAACTGAGTCGGGTGACGTGGGTAACAATCTAAAACACGGGAGAGACTCTAACAGTCGAAGTTCTGTGTAGTCCGCAAACATTGCACACTGAAGTGCTTCTGCATAAAACCTGGAAGCAAAGCTGTCGTGTAGACTAGGGTTCGACCAATATGGGTTTTTGAAGGCTGATGCCAATATGTGATGCTGCTGATAGATTATATTTTGTGCCAAATTCAATGACTGTAAATTTGACCATGCATGGCCAAAAAAAAAAAGGACAAGTATTCAATGTTTTGTACAATACTGTAATGTCATTGATATGTGTGAAGGTGAAGCTTGTTCTTCTGAGGTACTGTGTTTCCAGTATTGACAGGGTTTTATTCAATTTTTGGAGATTCCACTCTTCAGATGTCACTTTCAACATGTGTCTCGTTTGGGACGGCAAACATGTCTGTTACTTTTGAAGCCAACATACGTTAATAACACCAAAAAATGGACTCACAATACCTAGTTATTTATTTTGTGGTGGAAAGTAACACAAATGTGTGTTATCCCAAATGTAGACACAAACATACATGTTGAAAGTGACCCATGGGTTTTGTTTGTATGGTGTGTGTGTGTGTGTGTGTGTGTTTGTTTGTGTGTCAGTGTCCTTGAAAGGTGAACTTTGCCACAACCCAACTGTGTGTATATGTGTGTGTGTGTGTACAAACTGACAATGATAATAATTGTGTGTGCATGCACAACACTAATGCTAGCTCTGCTAATGCTAACACTGTTAACACTTAAACGTGTGTTGCTGTGTATATGTGTGTGTGTGTGTGTGTGTGTGTGTGTGTGTGTGCGCGCACGTGCGCATGTGTTTGGCTTCCACTGACCAGCATAATATTAATATGTACGTATGTGTGTGATCAGACCCAGATGAAGCGCCACACATTTCATTCACACCTAATGATCCCAGCCTCTCACCGGCAGCCGTCTCTCCTCCCAGACCAAATCCAATTACCAGGGACAATAGAATCCACCTCTGAGGCACAGGCCTCCATCAGGTCCTCTGTTCTCCAGGGCTCCTTCAGGTCCTCTATTCTCCAGGGCTCCTTCAGGTCCTCTATTCTCCAGCTCCCTGCATTGGGACACACAGACACTAACAAACACAATTGAAAACACAAACACCAACACAAAAACACGAAAGCACAAATTCAAATTCACAAAGACAAACGCATGCACATGTACACACAACACTCTGAAGGAAGGCTCATTTAAAATCCATCAGAATAAATATAATCATCTGTCTTCATCAGGAACCTTTTCACATTCAGAACAATTAACAGACACACAGATACACACAAACACATAAACATAGGCACGCGCATGCACGATATACACTACCAGACACATGTCAATGGCACCATCTAGTGGTATAACATGGAACAGTACAGGTTGGTTTCAGACGCATCAGAATAAATTCAATGATCCTCACCTCTTCTGTTGGTTTATCTGTGACGTTTGTATTTATTCTTACTTATAAGACCTTCATTATTGGTCTCATAACTAATAAGGTCTTACTTAACTATAAGACCAACTATTCACAGTATATTCACACTTAATCCATAAACATTACCCTTTAAAAAGGTAGTAATACAAGGCTATTAGAAAAAGCCTGAGCATTAGTATTCAGTAGAATAAATGCAGGAGAAAAAACAGGACAGTTTTAAATAGAATTGTAAAAGTTTTAATCATGCATAAATATGCCCTGTAAATGATGTACTTTTTTCAGCTCATAATCAGTTGCATTCCAGCTGTGTTGTGCATTTCAAGTCAAGTCAGTCTGTAAATATCGGTGAAATGAATATTCCCACAGTAATATTGAATGAATATTCGTCCCTGCTGTGGAGTAGTGTGCCGTGTCATCATTGTACTGACCGTCACGTGAAGTAGGGGTGCGGGGTTCAAGTTCAAGTTCATTTATTTACATCGCCCTTGATCACAAGCATGTCTGTCTCAAAGGACTTTACAGAAAAGGAGCCAAACTAGAATTACAGAATAGTACAAGACAAACAGGGAAACAGAACAAAGCACGAGACACACAATGGGGTGCGGCTGACCCCCTCAGTCCCTCCCTCAACTGACAGCTACGGAGACCCGCGTCAAGCTGTTAGGACATGGCCGAAAGTAAGGACACTTCACTTCGCCTTCAAAGTAAAACTGTAAATATGTCAGTTTAAAGAAGAAAAAGGAAATGTATGTCGTGGAGTGTACCGAACAACATCCATTACTTAGTCATGATCTGGAATCACTACATTAAATATAGAGTCAAGCGCTTGCTGTTAAATTGGTACTAAAATAATTATATTGTATAATGTGGTGTTTTGAAACAGTGTTTGTACAAAGGTCTGTATAGATGATACATCATACATTTTGTATAATTGTGTGTATTAAGTTTGGTGTTTGTCTCATTTAGTATTTATTTATTTATTTTACTTTACTAAAGTTTCCTCCTTACATTCATTCCTGTGCTTTGTATTGCGAACTACCGGTAAGTTAATGCATACAAACGTTGAAACGGTTGTTCGTCAGCAAGGGGTTTTATTTAGAAACTTCTCGCCGGAAACCTTCTCGTTTATTCTGGCTGGCTTGACACCGGCGGAGAAGGCAACATGGCGAACGCAGGTAGAATGACCGCGGATGGAGGAGACACGATGCGGTATGCTGAATACTCACCGAAACCAAACGTCAGGAGTGAAGCAGAGATAGACAGACGGTTGGTGAGTACATCCGTGGTGTTCACAGCGAAGACATTTGGGGATTTAACGGGCGGCCTAAGGCGGAAGAAAGCTAGCGGTAGGTAACTGAAGGCTCATTGACCGCTAGCCAACTTTGACGCTGTTGCGTCATTAACTTTTGTACGATTGTGTTCAAAATGTCCGTCATCACGTGCTATAGAGCCTGACGTAACGTTAGCTTCAGTTAGTGGTGGGAGAAGCGAGGCTGTCTGAAGCTTTGAACAAATTGCTTTGGTAAATTATTCCGTTTCGAAGGGCTCGAACCCCCGGACGCTGACGACATCTGCTGGTCAAAAGCGCGTAAATGCAACGAGAAGTCCCCCCCCAAAAATAATAATACAATATAATTTATGTAGAATATGTAGGCCTTCGTATTAGTAGGCCTATTTGAATCATTTTCATTATATCATTTGTGTATAAATAAAGTACGTGTTACAATAGTGTAACTTATATACAATGTGTTGTATTTGTGTATTTCTCTCTCTCTCTCTCTCTCCTACATGGAAACCCACAGAATTTGGCTAATTCAATTTGCTTTTACTGTAAATATTGGTGGGAAGGCACATCAGGTGATCTGCAGGAAACCTGGAATCGCTGGCTGCAGATCAGCCCAAACACGTTTGAATTTGTCAGTTACAATGAGCCTAAGGTATGACAACTGATTCGAAATCAGTAGTTGTCGTTCACTTTGACACAGGTTCACTGTCAGTTACAATGAGCCTAAGGTATGACAACTGATTCGAAATCAGTAGTTGTCGTTCACTTTGACACGGGTTCACTTTGGGGTCGAGCCCCCTAGTGCCGAACCAATAAAACATCCAAACGGTTCAAAACAGTATGACGTATCGACACTTTATTTGCTGAAGTCACGTGACTTAGCCACTTTGATACTCGCCTCGAAGCACTGGTTCGACACAGCAGTGTCGCCAAGGTTTAGAAGCTTTTCAAATCGCGTTTCGAGTCCGCCCATCACTAGCTTCAGTTAGTCGGGAGCGCTGCTGTCCAACTCAGACACACACGGGTCAAACACATTCTCCAACAGTTGAACTCCAAAAGCGATTAAACACCCCGTGGATGTGTGTTGGATAGCAGCTCCCGGCTAACCGGACCCGGAATGATCCTTCTAAGGACAGCATACACACCTGACAGAACATTACTTAAGATCTATCAGGAATGGTTATGGTCTTTTGGTACATTTGACATACATGGTATAATTCAATAAGCATCTGTAATTTCACACTGCTTTACCTCAGGGGTATATTGGTGGAAGAAAATAGTGTAAATAACAGGCAAGCAGTTCCATTTGTTTTACATTTAATTCAAAGAAGCGTTGCGTTTGTGTGTTGGATGTACGTGGAATTGAAGCATGGGTTCTACTATTCGTAAAATGCCGTAAGTCACATTCTATCAGATGTGTAAGACAGCATTTATCTGTCAGATGTTTGAATGGAGTTTGGTGTGACTTTCTCTCCATGCAGGACTGAGTGGAACACAGTGACATTCTGCGTGTAGAGTTGCTGCACGTAGTTTCTACTAGCTGTATTTAATGACCTGTGTAACCTTTTAACAGCGGGGTGTTTTGTCTTGGTGACAGGGTGGGACTCTGATTGCAGTGGGACTTGGTGTGGCTGCTGCAGGCTTTGCAGGTAAGAATGGAGGTTTGCACGATTATCACAAAAATTATAATTGCAGATTAGTTGCCTTGATATTGTAATTGCGATTATAACTTTGATTAATATAATTGTAATTAAATACCTATGCCATACATTAGGACTGTTCGATATGACGATATATATCATGGGACGATAGAAAAATGTCTCGTCAATATTTTCTATCACCATTGCCGCAAAAAAAGCAGCAGAACTGCTTTACTGCCGTATTTTACGTCATTCCTGACCCCGCCTTACGTTCTCTACACGTGGACTGGAATAACAAATAAACACGGAGCAGCGTGACACAGAACAAAACTCTGTTGCATTTTTTTGCCTGTTAAACAGTTTTCAGTCGCGCTAATTATTCCACTGATTTACAACCAGAAAAACATTGTATGCGATTGATCATCAGCTCTTATCACGAGCGTGTCTCTGTATGTAATCTGGACCGCTTATCCTCCGTCATCATTTTACAGTAACATCTGCTGATGATACAGCTAACTTAGGAAAGGACTATCCACTATGGATGGACTGATCGAAACTGGTATCGATACTCACATACTACTCATTTGATATCAATGCCCTTTGAAAAATATCAATTTCAAGTTATTTTTAATCCAAAATGTGTCACTCAAGCGTCATAGTTTCACTACGAGGTGGGAAATCCCCCAGTTCCAGGAAGACAGCCTTACACCCTCCAAGAAAAACACAAACTGATTTCTTGCTCTATTTTCAAATGCAATTCAGAGCCTTTTTTTCAATTTATGATTGTTGGTTTAATTTGACTTATTAAATTAATATATGGTTGTCTCTTTTGGTAGTTTCTCTTCTGATACACTGCTGTAGTGTGTTGGTCATGTTAAATAAAAAGTAGATTAATGTAACTGCTTTAGGGTCAGTTTTTAATATTAATGCAAACATTAATATTTTAATGATGCACCAGGTTAGAGGGTTCTTTGTACAATTTACAGATTAGTTATCTGAGAATCTCTTTCATATCCAAGCTAAATTGGTATTGTAACTGAAACATCCCTAACCGAATAGATATTGAATGGAATCAATTTGGGAAATCAGTGGCGAAACCCAGCCCTAGAGGTGTGTGGTTATTTTGTATAGACAAATTCTTCATCAAATGTATAGAAAACGTACTATATCGTGATATGAAATTACCCATATCGTGATAGATATCGCACGGCCCTACCATACATATGCCAACTGCATACAGTATTTTGTATAAACAACCAGAACAAACCAAGCTGATTTCACATTGGTCCTCTTAGTGGCAGTGTTTCCCATGCACAGGCTCACCTGTGGCGCACCGCCACAATATTGGCATGGCCGCCACCAAATCAAAAGTATAGAAATGTATCTAAAACGATCTCTAATGCACCTAATATGTATCACGTCATGTCTGTCATTTGTAGCGTTGTACTCAGTCTCCCGTTGTGAACACGAAAGTGAAACTTTTAATTGTACAATTTACTCCAAACATGTGTAAAACTGCTTAACACTCAGATAGAGAGTTACCTTGAGTGCAGTGCAGAGACTTCATATTGCCCCTGTTTACCAGTTGGACACACTACTCTCACTGTAAGGACAAGTAATTAATCCTAAACAACCTCCGCCACAAGTAAATTGTCAACCTTTGGGAAACACTGAGCAGCATCATAAAACAAAACTGTTCTTCAACGTTACTCGTTTTAATGAGGCCTACCTCTCATGTTGTTTTGGAGGCTACTGCAAACAGAGGAGAAATTCACACACAAGACGCTACTATGGATCAGACTGCTCAAAGCAGGTTCAGCAGCACGGCTCGGGATTGGACATCTAATGCGAATGCCTCTGATTCGGCCAAAGATCAGCTATGCTTTATTTTTGTACTATTGCGCTGTTTCGTCAGTATCTTTTGTTTCATCCACAGGCCGCTACGCGTTCCAGCTGTGGAAGCCTCTAGGACAAGTCTTCTCTGAGACGGTTAAGAAGATGCCCACATCTGTGAGTAATTCATTAACCACATATACTTCTGACTGTTCATACCCGGTTCTACAGCCCGACCCTAATTTTGCTTCATTCACCTTTCTGTGACTTGGTACAAGACTCATTGGCACATTTTCCTGTATTACAGAACTCTACTTGTTATTATGTAGCTCAATGTTATGCGAGTGCACGTCTTCACTCTTTAAGAATATGTGTGTGTCCTCCTCTATTCCTCCAGGCCTTCTCACCATATTACAAAGGAGGCTTTGAGCAGAATATGACCAAACGAGAGGCAAGCCTCATCCTTGGCATCAGGTAATTGGATTAATGTAATAAATGATGTTTTGCGCGTGTGTCTGTTATGGTTTGAGATAACAGGGCAGGACTGACTCTAGTTTTCTGGTCCACTGAGATCCTTCTGTAGAGGTGAATGATGATTTTGATCACATTGGATGTATTCTGTGTTTTATGTCCAGCCCAACCAGCGCTAAGGTCAAGGTACGAGAGGCCCATCGGAGGATCATGGTCCTAAACCACCCAGATAAAGGCAAGCTAAACCCTGGGTCACCTCTCTAATAGGCCTTTCACACTGGCAAGGCTTTGTTCTGGTTCCTGAACCTAATTTTCAGAACCTTGGTGCTTTCTGGCGAACCAGCCCGCGTTCCTACCGGTTTAAGCAGAACCAAAGTTCCGTCGCCCTCCGTGATCAACGGAGTTGCTCAATGCACAAGGCAGGCAACAGTACATTACATTACAGCAGAAAGTAATGTAATTGGACATGCAGAGTAAAGTAAACACAACAGTGGCAAAGTGGCGGATCGCATTCATTATCTGCGAGCTTTTGTTCTGTTACTTCAGATATTTGTTTTTATCTAACAATCCAGCTGATGATGTTACAGTTCACAAGGAAAAACCAACTATATTTTGGTTCCAGCTGAGAACCCAACTTTTCTGGTTCTGCACCAATTTATTTTCAGTCTGAACGTGCTGGCCAGTTCAAAATTGGGTTCGGGAACCGGAACTGGCACAGAGCCTTGCCGGTGTGAAAGGCCTATCAGTAACATTTACCCTCTATGTTGCATATTCTGCATTACTGCAGAAGACACCCTTAACCAAAGAAACCACATTTCACGTAATTTATACATTTAGCCTCAGACAGTTTACTTTTTATTTTATTCTACTTTACATTAATTATTTTCATTTGACATCCAAAGTGACAAAGACTAGAGTCACAACATCATAAATTGTTGTTATCCAAAAGACGAATCAATGAACAGTACTACAAAATGTGCGCAGTAGAGCGCAGACCTCCGCCAAGGAAGCCATCCATAAAGCATAGGTTTCAACCTATTCCGTTTTTTTCTTTTTTCAGTACTTCGGAAGTATATAGCCGTATGAGAGTAAAATACAGAAAATCATGGCAGGATTCGATTTACAAAAATGAATGGCAAGACTGAATGTTTCTATTTCTATTTTTTGCTTCCCTCTGCAAAATAGTTCATCAAAAGTATTAAAAACGGATATATGTTTAATAATAAACATTAATATTTTTTGTTACTGACGTTTGCAAAACAACTACTGTTTCATCTCTGCATGACAATAACCAAATGTGTACTACATTTGATTCTACAGCTACATTATATTTTTAATATTACTTCAACTATTATTATCATCATGTTTTCAGACTCCAATAATATGTGCCTTTAGTAATTGGCCACAGCTATCATTGCCACGCCCCCTTAAGGAGGTAATACGATGAAGACAGAGTGTGATTGGGGTGAATGCAGAATTAAATAAAAACATGTTTGTGTGCAGGTGGATCTCCATACCTTGCTGCGAAGATCAACGAGGCCAAAGACCTTATGGACAAGGACACCAGACGATGAGCTGGACCACTGAATGGACATTGAGAACATTTGCAGACCTTTTTCACCCCGTCCATGACCTCGGCTCTGAGTCACGTTTCCTGCCCTCAGCACCATACCTGGACCTCCACCAAGATGACTCAGCACTCAGTCCATATTCACAGAAGATGGCAAAGCATACTATTACCACAGTTCCCAGCTGCATCCCCTGAGCGGCTCCCTCTGAATCCACTTCCATGCACAGAGAATTCCCTCACTTAACCCTGTTACTAAACTAACTTGGTTTTGTGTAAACATCATAACTGAATTAGGATAACTCTAAACTTAACTTTTGGTTTTCACCACTTGTGCAAACTCAGGCTCGCACAGCATTAAGGGTAAATGCCAGCAAGCATTACTTACCGTTATTGGAGGGCTCTTCATTTCTCCCCCCTTTATTAAAAGTAACTAAGTGAGTAAGTACTACTTGTAAGTACTTGCTCAAGAGGGAGAGGGGGGTGGTATTCTGTTCACTGGTTTATTCATGGGAGCAGGGAGACCCAACCACAGGGGATCAAAGGTTCATGTCAACAGCCTGACCCGAGTACGGACAATAGCTGGGCTACTCATGGAAATGTAGCCCTTGTCCAGCCTACAGAGTCCTTTGTCCCTGCTTCCAGCCCCTGTAGGCTCATCTTTTAATTTGCCCCCCAGCACCTTTTACTTGGATCCATGCCTGTGTAGCTGTGGGGCCCCTGGACCGACTCCTGGTTAAGAAGGAACTCATCTGTATATGTTTTTGTGCTTTGTTACTTGCTACTGTGTGGTTAAAAAAAAGTGACTAGGTTTATGATGTGCTTTGTAATTTATCTTGTCCCAGGTAGGGAAGGGATAACTTGAGTATTGGGGGGTGTACAAATGTCAGCATGTAAGGTATTACATGCTCTAATTTATAACCATAGAATAACAAGTGTCTCAACATTAATGAAGCGTTCCCTGTGGATGTGGTGAAAATTAACATAATAAAACGGAAAAATTAATTGATAGGTAGTAAATTCTTAAAAGCGAGTGTTTGCACCTGATTGTGTGGGCATGCTAGCAAAATAGGAAGGTGGAGAGACATAACAAGCCTATTTCCTACACATGGTCTAGCCCCTAGTTATCTCTGTGAGCTTTTAGGCCAGTGAGCCAGGGCCCTTCTGATTGTTCCTGTGTCCAGGCTAAAGACTAAAGGGCAATTTATAATTCTGCTCAACGTGCTGCCGTTGCTACGTGTCTACAGTTGTGCGAGCATCTATAGTTCTGTGTTGGTGATTCTGCAGTAGACTACCGAATGCTAGATGGCAATGGTGTGCTTTGTTAGCATGGAAGTAATCACAACAGAAGTGGTAGTGTTTACGTTCTCTGAAACTCACATTCGGGGATATCTCTCCCTGCAAATTCAGTCTTTATAGAGAGGTGAGATGAGCTATTTTCTCTTCAATCTGCTCCACTGTCAGTGGGCATCAACCGGATGCAGGTAGGAGGAAATATGAAACGGGCCAATCACAGTTCTTGTGGTCTTGTGTCGTTTACATGCAGTTAGATTTTTTGAGAGGTGCACATAAGCTACAGCGGCAGCCACTGTGGGCTGCGCTGGCACAGCAATGACCACAATGCGGAAGTATGAATTGGCCTTAAAGCATCATTCATTTTGGTAGTGTTTTGGGTTGTGTAGTTACCATGCACCAATTTGAATCTGAAACAAGAGCAAGTGTTTGTGTTTCATCTATTTGCATGCTGGCTATCGGTGGCTGTTCAGCAGGCGCTGAAAAAAGCTGTTGTGCAACCTTGTGGTCCGGGTCGTGATGCTCCGCCATCTGACCCTTGACGGCAAGCGGCAGAGCAGTTCAAAGTGTGTGAGTGGTGATTGAGATGGTTCTGTTTCGGCAGCGTTTGATGTAGAGGTCATTGATGGCGGGTAGCTCCACTCTGATGATCCTCTGAGCCGTTCTCACTACCCTCTGGAGAGCCCTCAGTGGTATAGTGCTGTATGGCACCACCGTACCATACAGCAACGCCCCCAGTCAGGACACTCCACGGTGCTGAGGTAAAAGATCACGAGCGTCTGAGTTCTAATGCCCCATCTCCGTAGACATCACAGAAAGTAAAGGAGCTGTTGTGCCTTTTTCAGGATGGTTTCTGTGTTCTGGGTCCAGGCGAGGTTGTCGGAGATCTCCATCCCCAGGAACCTGAAGCAGACTCCACGTCCTCACCGTCAATGGTGATGTGACATTGGCCCTTTCTGCCTTTTCTGAAATCAGCAATCAGTTATTTTGTGTTGTTGATGTCCTCACACCACTGTGTCAGGTCTGATACCTCTCGTCGTCGGATGAAATCAGACCAATCGCTGTGGTGTCGTCCGCAAATCTGATGATGCGGTTGCTGCTCCGTTACAGCCTAGGGCTCAGACAGCAACCCTGAGGTGCTCCAGTACTTCAGAAACAGTGTGGATGAGGTCCTGTTGCCTATCCTCACCACCTGCAGTCTGCCAGTGAGAAAGTCCGATATCCACGAGCAGATAGAATTGCCCAGGCCGACACCTGTCAACTTTGAGACCAGCTTAGTGGAAAGGATAGTGTTGAAGGCAGAGCTGCAGTCTATGATTAGCATCCTGACAGACAGAGAAAGGGCGGAATCTATTTTGATTAAAAAAACTAAAAACAGTGGCCCCCTTCCGCCTCACTTGTAAAAATTCAAACAGCAGCTGTGCCGTGGCTGGGGTGGCGGAAAGGGAGGACCTGGACCAGCAAGGGCAACTGGGAGGGGGAGAGGGGAGGAAGGGAAGACAATTAATTGTGTTGTGTTTTTTTTAATATGGTTTTTGCAAATGATCTGAAGAGGTGAATTGTGACTGCAGCACTTATGGAGTCTGGAATATTTATAACCATGCATGATTTGAATGGCTTTCTGATTTAGCACGTAGGATAGATTCTGCAGGTTGTCTCCATCCTGCGGGACGAATGATCATTATAGCACTGAAATGTATGATGTGTGTAACAATGCATGTTATATGGTTTTGAAGGAGCACTTATCATTTTCTTCCTCCTCATAGCCATAAAGGAGTTTGCTGGTCCAGGTCTGTCCTACCCATCGTACCAGGCTATGGTCCGGTCTCTAGGTCTCCCCCTCACTGACCTTGGAGAGGTTCTGTGTGGGGGGAGCGCATATTGGACAAACTGGGATTTTAGGTTCAGATGAACTACCCAAGGTGGTGTAACTTACATTTGGCCAGCGGAAAAAAAATGTATTTCATTTAGTTTATAAGAGTGTATGTGTGTATATATGTTTTTTTTTAGCCTGGCCACCCTTGGATAGGATATAACCAGGACATGGCACAGACTCCAGGGGCAGAACTATTGGGAGCATCGGTTTAACACGTAGGGTGGTTGGCTTTGGACCCGGGGACCCAGGTTCGGGTCACACAGGTAATACATTTTTCCTCACCGTGTTTGGGAGGGGCAACGTGGGCGCACCAGCAGGTTAAATAGTGTAGGGGATAGGGCAGGGACTGTCAGCCTGGGGACCTGGGTTCGAGTCACGCCGGTGATGTGGGCAGATGTGTTTTCCCATCGGTTTGGTGGTGGGGAGGCTTCCAGCACCAGCAGATGTTTAAATGAAGAGGCATGAAATAGAAAAAATAAATAAATATGAAGGGTGTATGGGGTGTCTGCCTATTCCTAATTAACTGTCCATGTAAATGGGTAATTATTTAGCATGTTCAAATATTCTACATTTTAATGGTGATTTAGGTTATCGTGCCTATTTATCGATCAATAGCATTTTTGTGGGTGGGGAAGGTTGAAGTTTTGGTCAAAAGGTCCAAAACAGACATCCAGACACTGACCATGAGGTGGATGTCCACAGGACGTGGAAATGTGAGTCTGGACAACGGATGCAATGTCAACAAAATGGGCACATACCTCCAACGCTGCCTGTTTGCGTGGACAGGAAGACCGCTGGTTGTCCTTCCTGATGCTCAGGATTCTCTGGCTGTTGCTGTTCTGAGGATCCCAGCTCAGTAGTGTTGATAATGACAATGTGCTGCCCTAAGATGTGCACCTACCCACCTCAGTGCCTGCTGCATTAAATGCCCTGCAGTGTGACTTCCGGGCCAATTCCAGCAGAGTACTGTCCACCACTCACACAGCCAAAGCTGAGGTAGAGCTGGTTGACAGGCTTTTAGGTGTCTGTGAATGGGCCTGGTTGGTTGCACACACCTTCAATAAAAACAACAATATTCATTATAAATGAGATTGTTACACTTTTGAGGTCAGATTTGAACATTTATTACAACAGCTGATTCTGGTGCCATGTTGATAAGACCTTCTGAAACCCAAAGACTTATGGAAAAACTGTTGGCACTAGCCCTACTTCTTCAACCTCCCATGCTCGCATCTGCATTGGAGGCCAAGAGGTCGGACTGGCATGGTTGATGAGGTCCGCCACAGGTTGGATGCAGGAAGGCAGGAAGTCGGAGGAGAAGTGCTGAGACAGCTCCTTCACTCGTGTCTCCATCTGTTCATCCTGGATTCTCCTCGCTTTCCATCGTCTCCAGAGTCCTGAGGCCGTCTTGTGCCGACTCAGGTGTAGCTGAGCCTACCGCGAAATAGGACGACAACGAGGACAAGGCCAACCGGCCAGAGAGGCTCCTCTTTGTCGCGTGCTGGGAGATGGTGTTGGTGATCTGGTAGCCATACTCTTCCAGTTCTGACTCATCCACCAGATTTTCCACCATAAGAGTTGTGAGGAGGAATCAGCATCTGCAGGGAGGAGTCGGACCCCTCGACCACTGCAGATGGCTGTATCTCCCTCTGCAGGAAGGAGGCTGAATGGCTGACTGCATCCATCACCACTGAATCTGCTCTTTCAGATATAAGGATGGGTAATGGAGAGGAAAGAGATGATGTTTCCTTTTTCGCTTTCTGCTGAATAGAGACAGGATGAGAAGACACTCACATTTTTTTCCAAGTACTATGTCATCCTGGTGTGATAATCATCATTTAGATCAATCTATGTCATCCTGGTGTGTGATAATCATCATTAGATCAATCTATGTCATCCTGGTGTGATAATCATCATTAAGATCAATCTATGTCATCCTGGTGTGTGATAATCATCATTAGATCAATCTATATCATCCTGGTGTGTGATAATCATTAAGATCAATCATTGAGAAAGTACAAAAAAAGTAATGGATCTTGACTGTTATCAAAAGTATTTCCCTTTCCATACCTAGATTGCTCTCTCTCTCTCTCTCTCTGTGTGGAAAGTAAATTACTATCATTGTATAGCAATCCAATGCCAATTCAATGCAAGCTAGCATTTAATTTAATCACAAATATTTACGCATTTACTATTACACTTGTCTTTGGCTTGGTTCAATGGTGTGAATACACCTTTACTGTTTTGTGGCTCCAGTATGTTCTGTGGATTTTCCTAACTAGTATCTTCTTTGTTAATTATGAACTTCTTATGAGCTTGGTCTGTTACACCGACCATGTAGGCCGAACTGTGGTGGAACTAACATGATCGAACTCCAGATACACATGTATTGTTTTTGTTGATCTATTTATTGGTTTACTTAACAGGGACAGTACACATTAATAAAATGCGCCAAGAGGCTATTTTTAATTCGTAGTCCCTGGACAGATGTTACAAAGTCACCCTAGAAACAGAATACAGAATACATGTACAAAGTTATAAACATCAATATTAGCGTACAAGAAAAAAATAAACATAGTCTGACACAATAAAAGCAAAAACACAAAAGTACATGCATGTCTTAGGGCAGCAGTAGCTCACGAGGTAGAGTTCCCGCCCAGCAACCACAAGGTTGAAGGTTCTAGTCCAGCTCCTACCGGGGAAAGAAATCTGTCGTAGTGTCCTTGAGCAAGACACCTAACCCCAAATTGCTCCCGTTGAGCAAGTTGGTGCCTCTGCCAACGGTATGATGATATGTAAGTCGCTTTGGTTAAAAGTGTCTGCTAAATGTCGTAATGTAATGTATTGTATTGTATTGTATTCTAGCCATCTAAGTGTACCGGAAGAAAAATTGAAGCTAGCTAACTTAGACATGAGAATTCCATGATTAACAGAATCCGATAACGACACCTTTATCCAACAGACTTGATTTTCTCTGTGAAAAAGCAGTTGGCTGTCTCAGTTGAATAATTGGCCCTGAAGCCAAATTGCAATGGGTGCAGTGCAAATTAACTGGTATTCAGATGACAGATGATTTGCTCAGCTACCAACTTTTCTGCTACCTTTGACACTGTAGGTAGGATGATGATCGGTCTGTAATTACAGATAGAATGTGGATCTCCACTTTTGAACATTGGTGCAACAACAGCCGACGTTCAAACACTTGGATACATTCCCTGAGAAATAAAGATTGGTTAGTGTTGTACTAAGCTCTTTGAGCAGAACTGCTCTAGATGGTTTGAGAGATCTAATTATTCTCATAACCTCTGATTCAGTGACATTCCTTATGCTGAAAGCAGTTCACTTTAAGTTCAAGCAGTTTCCCTTCTTTATAGTGATGGCCCGTTCATTTTTAACTGATTCCAGATCATTTTGGAATTACCTCTTGCCTTTTCTATTACGGTCAAGAAGAAATCTGCCTCAGTTTTTCTTAATTTCTTTACCACCTTTTCCTTAACGTGGCGAAATGGTGTCTGTCATTGTTCAATTTAGTTTTAGTTGCAGTTCTTTGGACAAGATCCCTGTTCAACAGCCCTTTTAAAATTCTCCTGTTTATTTTGAGGGATTCCAAAAGCCCAGACAAAAGGGTTAAATTGCTTATTGGTTAGTTTTCTGGCCACCAAGGTCAGATTGTGGTCAGAGAGAAGATTGTACAATTCTTTTACTAAATATTAAATCAACTTGAGTCTTGGTGGAATTCGTTGTTCTTGTGGGCCCACTGATCAGCTGCATGAGGTCAAAGTTATCGGTTAAATGCTTGAGATTCTTTCTCGATGATTTGTCCTCCCAATTTATGTTAAAATGTCCCAGGATAATTAACTCTTTGATGAAATTACATTATTTTAATAATTTCCCAAATTTGTCATAGAAACGGTAAATTACAATAATAACAAAAGACATTTGTGGTGACAAAATAATATTTAGACCAATACATTCCAATTCCTTGGTATAATAGTAGACATGGCCCTGTCTTGGAAATCATCATATAAGGCACCTTCATGTCAGCCACCAACTCTAACAAACAAAACGTGTAGCATGGATATATCATATAGGACTTTTTACTTGATACATTTAATGCTGTTAGCTCACCATTTCCATAATACATGTGGATTACACACAGCAAAACATTCATCTACATTTACATTAAATGATGAAAATAGACAATATGGCTGGTGTTGGGTATTTAAAGTAAAGCTAATATTACCCTGCCCAGGAAAAACTAACATTATATCAACAATGATAAAAGTAACTAGGTAATGTTAACATTTACAGAGATAGGTAAATGCTACTAATGCAACGTCGCAATCAAGGGCTCACACACACATATGATCACAAGCCCTCATCCATATAGACACAGACACTGCACCAGCTGATTCCACTAGTTAGTTCACCTCCTTGGTTGAGGTGGAATCAGCAGTTTAAAGCAGTCTGGAACAAAAACCTGCCAACACTCAGGCCCTCAATGGAATGAGTTGAGACCTCTGCTTTAAGTTGCTGTGTTGACACTGACGGCAAGGCTGGAGAAAACCACAGTCCCTCTGAAGTCCCCTCTGGACCAAACATGGTGGCCTATGGGTGAGATAAAAATATATGCATGTACACATTATTGATGGGATCATGACTCATCCTTTCACCTGAGGCCTTGATTATAACAAATATGTAATGTTTTTTAATGTTAGTTTAATAGTTTGCAATAGTTATTTAATAGTGTGAAAATTGGTGAGTAGGTAAGTCACACAATAATAATAATAATATGCAACCAAAATCTAAACGAGTTGATTTGGGCTTGCCATGACAAAGGGTATGAATATTTATGCAATGAAGCTACTTTTGTTTTTTATTTAGACTATGCTAGGGGGTGAATACTTTTTTCAAAGCACTCAACCGCAAGGTTGAAGGTTCGAGTCCAGCTCCTCCCGGGGTAAAACAATGTTTTTCACAGTGTCCTTGAGCAAGACACCTAATCCCAAATTGCTCAGGTTGGCTCCTTGCATGGCTGCCTCTGCCAACGGTATGATGATATGTACTGTGAGTTGCTTTAGATAAAAGTGTCTAAAATGCCTTAATGTAGAAAACACAGGTGAGCTATTTCCTTTGTGTGGATTCCTGAAAGTTCACGCCGGGGCCCCCAGGTGGCAGTGTTACCATTCTCTTATGTGACTCTTAGACATGTACCGTAATTCGAGTAGAAGGCTCTGATGAAGGTGTTGATGTGTGTACAACATGTACTGTGTGTCCAGGGCGTGAGAGGAGGATCATGGTCCTCCTGCATGAAGTTAAATTGAGGTCTGTTTCATTCCTTCAGCACATACTCAGCCTGAGCAACTTGTCAAGTGTGGACAAATTAAGCAGCTGAGCATTTGCATTGTTCAGTCACCATGACCAAGCTTCCTAACAACAGTTGCCAGAGAAACAAATATTACAGCAGGGTTCCAGATTCATCTCAACAATGCATTATTTTTTCTCTAATAGAGTTCATCATTGTGCTAAGCGAGGGTATTATTGTAAATTAAAACTAAAATGAAGATGAAAACTAGGAAGGTGTTCACTTTTTTGGACTAAAACCGTTTTTTAAACTAAAACCGTATTAAAACTATCTTGTCTACTTGTAAAACAAAAATATTTGTATATGTTTTCAGTTTTTGTCTGTTTGTTTACGTGCAGGGTAAAAATGAGCAGAAATTTTGGGCTATTTTGACTGAACTGAAAATTCATGTGAATAGAATTAATGAATAATATATTATGTATTGTTTGTCTTACACATTATCTGTTGCAAACATATACAAAACTTCTATCATTATACCCAACTGAAAATACTACAAGTATAAAGATCTCTGTAAGTACAAAAATATGTAATTGTAAGTAAATAGGAAGAAGACGGCGGATAATTAGGTAGCTCACTGCAGTGATGCTTCGTTTGCTGAAAAAAACGAAAAAGAAAACGATATATCTTTATTGTATAAAAAAACGAAACTGAATTGAAATAAAAAGTAAAAACTATATACAGTATATAAATACAAGTTTTGAAAACAAAAAACAAGAGGTGAGGTTGAGTTTGTGTTGGGCAACAGTACAAAGACAGGTTAGCGTCAAGGCTATGAAAACACATTCCACCTATTACACATCGATATTAGTGGTTGTTTGTGCATCGACGTTTGGCTTCCAAATTGAAATCTGTTTCATTTTTTTACCGACATTTCACCTTTGTTTGCTCACTATCGGCCTGGTGGAGGGATCCCTCTCAGTGAGGCCCTTCCCAACGTGTCTCCCATTTTATTCCCCTTATTGAGGTTTTGATTGAGGACTTTTTCCCTTGTCCTTAATAAGGTCAAACGTTGAAGGTGATCATTGTTTCATAATGTGGGCGTTGTGAAACCCTTTGAGACCATAACTGTGATTAAGGGCTACACAAATGAAGTTCATTAGTAATGGGACAGAGGGAACTGGGATACAGTTCAGGGCGGAGGAGATTGGAGGGGTTAAATGATGATGCATTCCTGGCAAAGCCGCAGCCTCAGCATGCATGGTGCAGAATAATGTGACGCTACGTATACGGTCAATGTCAACATAGGTACCAGCTTTGAAATGTCATCAGCTTTCATTGACAGTAATGGAGACCAGTTACAACATGTAGACACTGTAATCGTGGATCAAGTTGCATCATAGGTAGTAGGTGATGTAGCTCATGTTGTTCTTTCATTTCTGTTTGAAATACTATAGCTACATGACATGGAGACCAGATCACTAGGGGAGGTGTCACTTTACAGTCATGCAAACAGCTTCATCACACTATTGTCTTAAAGGGAGTATTGGATATAGTAGCAATGATATTTGATGCATTCTGTACCTACCGACCGCCATTACTGTTTATTTTACTGTCAGTCACGTTCACCTCCTCCCCTCCTCTTGTCCTCTACTGCACTGTGCTTCACTCAAGGTTAATGGCCTCCCTCAGCCTCTCCTGAGAGGTGCGCGCACACACACGCACACACACACACACAGACACACGCACACACACGCACGCACGCACACACACATGCACGCACTCACACAGGGTTAGTTTTACTCACTGTGAAATGAGAAATGGCTTGTAGGATTCCTATCTAACTCCGGGCGATAAGGGC
>OMOT01078337.1:0-13487 GCA_900312575.1 Acanthochaenus luetkenii
GGACATTACACCACCGCTAAATATCAGTCCCACAGATTGGAGGAAAGTCAACGGAGTAATATTCTAGAGGCTGGTAAAGTTAGCACGAAGCTACTTCTGCTACCCGGGACGTATAGGCCGCACCGGAACGTATTTTCAGCAGCTGGTCTCACCGTAAACCGACTGCACACTACTCTGATCATGTAAATATGATTGTATTGTTAAATAAAAACCAACAGGCATGGATATTTACTGCACTTATGTAGTTTAAGTTTGAAACTGAAGCCTGAGCTGTCGTAGTTTGTTGCAGCTTTAATTTCAAGAGGGAATTTCTTTTCTTTTCAAAAACGTTATGTCTTTATTGATCTATTTCGTAATCATTTAGCAAATGTAAGTTTCTAATTAAGGCTCATCTTATTTTTTTGTAACATATGTCATAGACGATCGTGTTAGTCACTGATTCGCCACGGAAGAGCGAGTGAAATTTCCCGAGCCTTATTAAAATATACGTAAACAAAACAGGGTTCATAATTATATTTGTGTTATGCCATGATACAGATGTATTTATCTAATGTTTCAATAAAGCTTTGAGAGAAAAAAAAGAGTAATTTTCTTTTTCTTTTTTCTAATAAATATTCATAAGTCATACATTTTTTGGTGTATCGCTATCGATTGATCGATTAGTCGTTCATTAACTTTGGCGACTATCGATCAAGGAAATTCCCTAGAATTTGCAACCCTAGTCACGAAAGCGAGGTTGACAGCGAGGGTCAAATAGTGTCAGCCGGTCTAAGCACAAAAAAAATACAGCAATGTTTTCCAAATTATTTACCGACCAGCTGGCGGGTGACCTCATATTATTTATGCGTCAAACCCAAAATGTACCCGCATTTGGCGCTTGTCTGTTGTTAATTCTGAAACCTGAGAAGAAAACTAAAGATGGCAAAAACATAGCGGGACACAACCCGTTATGACTGCGGTCAAATGCCATGGTCTAATGGTGTCTTTATGCTACTTACCCAGCATTGAGTCAAAATAACTGTATTCTCAACGTTTGGTCAAATATTGGGGAGATCGATATTTGTCATAAGAGATTTTTTCTGCGGCTGTTTTGCTGCAATAGCGATATAAACGATATCTACAGATAGACATTTTTCTCTCGTCCCACAACATGTATCATCAGCCCTAGTTAACATGATGAAAGGCGACAGTATAAGCTGGTAAATGCGTATTTATAACTACACTTATGCCAGTGATTGCTTGCATATTAGGTACTTGTGCTTATATACTGTACGTGGATGTGTATCCAGCCCGTATCAATGTACATCCCAATATCATGAGTGCCATGTGTAAATGTGTCATTTAATTTATCTACTGGTTAAATTTGTCTACAAATTGCCGAATGGATAATGGGCTTTCTGACCAGGGCCAAGCATTATACATGGCCTGAATATATGTGAGAGCTATATAGGGTCAACAGACACACGCACACACTTTTTTAATATATATTTTACATATTTTCAAAAACGGGAGATCTGGCTAATTGTATTTGAATGTCTGATCGCTCTCTCTATGTGATAGGACTATGGCAAAGAGCACAGCATGGCCAGCATAATTTCACAGCACTCGGCCTTGTCAGAGGGCAGCCTCCTATTGACTTATGCTGATGAAATAACGCGTGGATGAACAGTGAGGGAGAGACTGGATTTTATTTAGCATCTCTCAACTCTTTCTCTTATTTAAGAGTTCACAAACTTTGTTCTGTGCTCCTTTCACCCCCATTCTCCAATCTTCCAGCCTACATCAATCTTCTCCCTCCTCTTCACTCTATTTCCACCCTGCCTGCAACCCCAAAATAAACCCAAAACGGAATTATCAAAAGAGCCAAGGATTAGGTGCTAAATGTGCTGAATAGAGCTTTGAAGTCTATAGGGCTTTAAGGCGAAAATGTCACCCGCCGGAATCTAAGTCTAATTGTCACTCCTCAGACACCACTGCTTCGCCCCCTCTGTCCTTCCCTGTAGACCAAGGATGCAATCGTATAGGTTCAACTCCAGTCATCCCTCCCTCTCCATACTCTTCATCCTGTCCTTTCAAGTGTGTGGAAATGGTATTTGGAGAGGTTGTGGGGTTCAGGCCACGTAGTGAAGGTGAGCAAGATTGATTAATTTAATAATTAAACATTTCAACCCACAGATGAATGAGTGATAAAAGGCAGGCTGCCAACCGGTGGCTAGGGAGGTTATATGTAGTCAAAGAGAAACATTGATTCGTTCTGTGAGAGATCCATGCAGTGAAGGAAGGAGGAATTTAACAGGGATAGGGGGATGGGATGACTGATATGCAAAAGAGGGAAGACAAGATGCTGTGTACACAGACGGGGAGACAAAAATGAAGCCTGCTCAGTTATCACAAGAAGCTATGGATTAGGGATGTAATCAGTAACTCGTTAGAAATGTTAAACTTGGATAATGCAAGCTAATAATGAATAATACAAATTACATTACACCTCCTGGCCGCAGGAGGGCGCTTTAGACAAATAAACTCCATGGCAGATATGAGCAAAGCAGGCTGTCTGGCAAAGCTACACATGCCATAGTTAGCCAACTTAGGACTACAGCAGACCCGGAGCAGAAAGAGACAACGAAAATTCTCAGCCGCAGGTATAACGGTCAATAGACTGCACACACAGTTGACTCTGGAACATGTCGACATGCACATTTTTGAACAAAAACATGTAATTTAAACTAGCTAAGTTATCTAGCTGTTGGCCCACATTTGTTTGCGGCTTGGGTTTAAGCTGAGTTAAATGGGAAAAAAACTATCAATGATTTGATTTCGTTATTTGCAATTTAACACATTGTAATGTATCTATGTATTTTATTGTAATTATCTGAACTAATATACCTTAAGGTTATTCCATACTTGTTGCTTAATGGTAAGAGTATGAATACAATACACATTATTTCTTGATCTGAACTTTAGCATAGGTTACTGTCATTTCTTCTGCCCCCATTGAATACCAAATTATGTTATATACATCCCTAATATGGATACAGAAGTAAAACTAAATGAAGGAGCGAAACGCAGAGGCGTGGCAGGAGAACGGAGGTTGGTTACAGCAGTAAAGAGCAGTGTTCAACTCCGTAGCCTCTGCTAGGCCTCCCAGTAACTTGGAGTGAAATGAGACGGAAGGTATCTTTGGTATGAGGAACAGCGGAGTTTCACTGTGATCCCGTAGCCATTACTTTGGTATGAATTGTTGCACAATAGAACTTCAGGGGAGTGAGTGGGGGAGAGGAGGAGATGTCGGTGCCTGGTGTAACCATAGTTTCCAGCTTGCTTCAATACACAGCACTGAATGAAATGTTCCTAACTTCCATAAACCCTGCCAGGTTGGCTAATAAGTGATTGGTATTCTCCTCCCTGCTCGGCCCCGCTTCCCGATAAGCCTAGTGCGCACACAGCCAGAGCCATGATCTAATATCCTGTCTCCTCACTACCACAAACAAACGCCATCACAGGTTCTGCTTCTCTGAGCATTGTTGGTGGGACTGCTGTTGTTTCCCGCTTGTTCACAAGCACAAACCACAATGCATGCACACACAAATGCATATGGGAGTCAGCTTCTGAGTGCTTAGGGTGTCTGCAAGAGTTCACTCCATACATCCTGGTTTCTCTCTCACACACACACACTATGCACACAACATAACCCGCCTGTGGAGTAGCGATAACGGGGGTTAAACAAAGGCCCTTTAATGTCAGTGTAAGCCCTTGTTCTGAAGGGGCGTCTGTGTGTGTGTGTCTATGTGTCAGTTTGCAGAACTTCGAGAAAAGGGAGATAAAAGTGAGATGGAGAGAGTAGCAAGGGAAAGAGTCCGTCCACCAAAGGTCCCAGTGCCTCTAATCTCATAATGCTGTAAATGAGCAGAGGGAATCGGAGAAGGGAGCAAAGATACAGAGAGAGAGAGAGAAAGGGACTGCAGAGAGTTGCAGAGTTAGCGAAATAAATAGTTTATGCATGTATTCTGTTCACCAGATGCCAGGTGCTGGCAGTAGTGTGTGATTAAATTGAGCTGGTTAATAGATTTTTGCGGTTTGTATTTATTTATTTATGTTCTTTAGATGTTCTTCAACACAAAAGGCAGTCTGTGTCTAGTGGTGGTAGGAACAGCCAGCAGTTGAGTGTTACTACACGACAAGTTTAAATACATACCTTGTTTAATTGTAGAGGTGGTGGGGAAAAATTGATTCACGTAATAATCGTGATTCTATTGTCTACGATTATCGATCGATTCACAAATTCCCCCAAATAGATTCTTTTCAGTCCTTTTTTTGCACTAACGTTAGACATTTTGTCATCAAAATGTCTGTTTGCCGCCGGTCCAGCAGGGGGCGGACTTCACCTTCGCCCTCTCTAATGTTATTGTGTTACCAGTCATGTCAATAAAGCATTTTGGCCTGAGACGGGAAGCGCGATACGTAAGAAGACGTAACCCATCTGTGCTGAAAGTGTCTGGGCGCAGTTTAGATTTTACGACCGGGTACAAAATGTAAAAATATGTGACGCGTTGATGCAAAATATCCACGTCAATGAATTTACATAAACGATTATGTCGCCTAATTGTTGCAGCTCTAGTATCCATCCTACTCCACTGGTTCTATCCACTAGTAGAGCCAGAGGCGTGGAGTCCCTGGCAGGCTCAGTGGCCCTGCACCATCCTGATTACTCAACCACTTGGCTCTCCATTATCTCCACATTCCAGTGGCTTAAGATGGAGGTTGCCCTTTTAACGGTGTTTCAATGTCCATGAGAAGAATGTCAAACCCTTGCTACAGAGCAGAAAGGCAAGGGGCAGAGAAGGCCAGCCCTTGCATCTAATAATCGAGCTTTATTCCCACCTGGAGATGATTTAGGCTACATTTGTTTTAGGTATTTCGAGTAGAGTTGCAGGTAGAAAGAAAATGATTTTAAAGGATGAGGCAGTGTTTTTTGTTTTCATCTCCAGCCTATAGCCCAGTGTGTTGATGAGAGGCTTGAAGTAGTAACCCAGATATATATGCGTGTGTGTGTGTGTGTGTGAGCACGCACACGTTAACATCTTGTCCAGACATGATGCATGCCCCGCCCTCTGTGTTTGTGTACTGTACATGCCCTTATCAACATTATAAACATGTCTGACACCCACATACACAAAATAACGGGAACACCAAGTTTAGTAAAACATAAAAGAGCAAAACATGCACCGTTCTTGGTCTGACTGCTGTTTTGTGACCTTCACTTCAGTTTTGCAGTGGATCTCTGCTCCATTCAACTCCACTCTTCAAGGTCCAAATACTTTCTGTATTAGCTTGTTCTGATTGTGCTAAATTATTACTGACATGATGGCAACATTTGATTCACAAATGTTTATTTCATAAAATTAATTGATTCATTTCCATGCTCATCAAAAAACCAAGCCATAATATAAAAATTGAAAGTCACAAAACAGTGTAGATAATCAAGTTAAGAACAAGGGGTGCAGGTTTTGCTGAACAAACGTACGACGGCTCTTTTATGAAAAACTGGTGTTCCCATTATTTTGGCACACACATAATCCCTGCCCTAACCCCATGTCCCTGAGCAGCCCTCATGATTATTTGTTCCACAAGCGAGGTGGTGGCGGTGTTGGCCCCTTTTGCTCATAATGATTATGCCAGCATTGAAAACGAGAAGCCCCCCCGTTGTTCTTTTTTAAATGTATATAAAAAAATGTTTTATAAAAAACCTCTGCACTTGTTTCATCATCTTTTAGCCTCTCTCTTTCTCTCTCTCTCTCTCTCCTCTCTCTTTTTTTCTCAACTTCCCTCAGACCCCTGCTCACTGTCAAGTCAATTACCATCAACATATTAATATCCAGAGAGAACACCCTCCTACTGTCAGAGAGAGAGATGGGCAGAAAGAGTCAAATGCTATTTTGACAGAACAGAATTATGACAGCCAATATGTATTTGAATAATAAATTATATTGAATGATTGGAGAGTGAAATGATGCCGTGGCTCATAAAATTGCTGCTCCCACGCCACCTGTCTTTATGCCTACTCAAGTTGATGAACCAAGCAAGATTAAAAAGATTAACCGTAATAAATATGCAGAACTTATAGGCCTAGACACTAAACATGCAGGGCTGGTATAGCAAAACATAACACATTTTTCTATAAATGAAAAGGGCCGTCAACAGCTGAGGCCTATAGCAAATAAAATCCAGACCACGGACCTTAATCTGCTCATTTTTATTTACGAATAAGAGCATATTTATGGGGTGAGTCGAGTGTGCAGCCTGTTGACAGTAAGTCCAGCCACTGAAAACAAATGCTCAGACGGAACAGATGTACCGGGATGCATAAATATTGTCGCCTAGGGAATCTTCCTGCATTCCCTCTCCACCAGTCTGGGATTTACATCCAGAGGTGGGGGTATGTCTCAGAAAGTTTTCAAAGTAATCATTAACATCCCTTCCCTGGACCCTGTCACCATAGCTTCTGCTGAACAGGTTAGTTATGTGTGTGTGTGTTGCGTAGGAGTACCCTGAACTTGGGGTTCTCCTTCGTCTGTAGCGGGTACTGTGATGAACAAACTGCTTTCTCCTTCATTCCTTGAGGCTGTGTGTGTGTGTGTTAGTGAGTGAGTGAATCAGAACTCAGCCAGCTTGCATAGTTGGTGGGTAACCTCGGAGAACAGGTGCCCCACCATCCTTCAGTAAGCACACACATTTTCTCAAATAGCACCTGCACCAGTTTTGTGAGTTCACCAAGCAGACGGTAGCCTTGCAACAGACAAACACACATACAAAGCCCATGTAGCTGCATGTTGTTATCATGCACAGGGACTCCAGTGCCTCTCCAGCTACAAGGTGTGTCTTCCCAGCCAGACACAGCTGGGCTACGCATGCAGGCCAGCCCCCGCGATGGGGACACAGAGAACGACAGACTGTCCTCGCGAGTTTGTTTACGCTGTTTAGGGGAAATTCACCGGCATCATATAGATTTGTAATCCCGCTGTAATTGGATGCGACTGCTCTGATGGCATTTTGGATTTTTGCGTTTGAGTGTGTAAACAGATGTGACTGCATTTAAGAATTTAATTTAGCTTTGTCACTGTTCAGTGTAACAACTCGAGAGTCGAACAGTTATGCCTCTGATTGTCAAGGAAAGCTCTCCATTATGCCATTGAGCTTTTGAATATTTCAGGTTTGGAATTTGTTGCATGAGTATAAACATCCCAATTAGTGTCATAGATCTTTGACCCATCATGCTCTCTGCCAGCCACTGCGTGAACTGTTTAAACATGGGTGGTTTGTTTACCTCTTATGCATCAACCTGCTCCCCCTCTCTCGTCCTTTCCTTGTGTTTTTATTTTGGCCACACACATTTTCCCAGTGGAAGCCAGTTTCAAGTGGAGAGGATTATGTCGGTAAATATGTTTCCTTTTGGTACAGAGCTGTAAAGCCAATCACAGGGTCTAAAATGTACTTTTTGGCTAATATTTACCGGCCAAAAAATATTTTTGGCCAGCCAAAAAAACGGCATCATACATTTTTTGACTAAATACGTTTTACAACATTTATTTTAAAAAGTTCAGAGTATCAGAATTTGGACATTTTTCTCTCAAAATGTTGCAGCTATCATTTCACATGGTTCACACCTCATCACCAGACATGTCAAAACCCTGCTCAACATGATCCTTAAAATTAGGCCTCCGACTTCTTATGCCATCAGCCTGCCACAATTAAACGGCAGCACTGGGTTGTCACTAGGGGTGGGAATCTTCAGTCACCTTACGATTCAGAGCTACGATTCGACTACAAAACGATTATCAATGCATCTCAATTTCTGATTACAAATATATACTGTATATATATTTTGTCCCCCTTTTTCACCCAATTTTGTGATGTCCCCCTTGTCAATAAAATAAATACAATCAGGTGAATTAACTATTTTGTTTAAACAGTTTTGTAACAAATGAGTCACTTAATATAAACGGCTACCTCTTTTCAAATTGCTTTCTTTTCAATCAGTGGAAAAAATGAATTAAAAAAGGATTACTTTTTTTTGTACTGCATATCAAAACTTCCAAATAAAAAGGCTATAGATAAATTGTGCCTGTTGCTTTAAGTGTTGCATTCTGGGTAGTTACGGCAGACTTGTTTTTCATGTCCGTATACATGCGGACATGTGTTTAGCGTTCAGTGCCAGCCCAGTGAAATATACCATGCTTTACACTTTCTTTATATTACTGGTGTTCTTTGCACGGAGGTGATAAATGATCCCGATATCCAGAAAAGAAACTGATAACATTCAAAGTTAGATGTTACCAGTTACGAGCCAAACCGTATATGTTTATGACCAGAGGTTGTCCCTACGGTTCGGAGCAGGTAACGGCAGCCTGGGCGGCTACAGGGCATTGAACAGTTTAATCAGCCGTTGAATCCTCCGTTGTGGACCGAGGATTCAAAATATACCACCGGGCAGATGGTAATGTTGAGTTAGCCGTCACTTCAAACTCAAAACCACCTCTCAGAAAAACGCAGACCTCCATGACATTTCTCTTCATGTTTTCTTTTTGGCGGGTTAATGCCGGGTATGTGTCGCCATATCTCTAATAACGTAACAACACAGACCACCATGAGTAGAAAGTGAGTGATGCTGACGTCATGATAGGTAGGCAGCGAGGGTCAAAATAGTCTCAGCTGGTCTAAGCACAGAAAAAATACAGCTATGTCTTCTAAATTATTTACCGGCGGCGGGGGACACCATTTTATTTATGCACCAAACCCAAAATGTACCTGCATTTGGCGCTTGGCGGGTGTTAATTTTGGACCCTGGCCACTCGCCAGTAAAAGGGGGCCTCGATAAGAACATTGTCAAGCAGATTACCCCACCTCATGACTCACCTTCCTTCCCACCATTCCTCCCACAGTCTAATTCTCTGTAGTTTCATTTCTATTTTCATTTCAAGAAAGATTAAAAATGTTCTGTAGCCCAGCAGGCTTTGAACAGTGTAAGGCAGGTATTTGCACCAGGAACCTGAGGAAGGACCATGGCTGCTGGGGAACACAATTACCGTTCACTTATTTTGTCTTTTTCCAGGACAGAAAAACGGTCATAACATGTGCACATGTAGTAGATTTGGTTTGGTGTGTGTAGTTGTGGCAGCAGAGAAGTGATATCCAGCAAGCAACTGAGGCCATGCTCACTGGGTCCTTATGGAAAGTGGAATATATCATTGTTGTGTGTACATATCATTTATTGAATCAATAAAGAAGGAACTTTAGGCTTTAAACGCTATGATTCATAGAGGGGAATTTTAAGTGCTCATTAAAATTTAAATCACTAAGGCCCTGATGTGAAATAACACTGTACTTATCTGTAATGGTAATTTTAATCTCCCATACTCCATATTTAGTCATACTCTATAGACTCATCTCTTCCCGTTTCTCTCTTTCTCTCTCCACAGTATAACTTTGTGGGGAGGATCCTTGGCCCTCGTGGACTCACAGCCAAGCAGCTTGAAGCAGAGACGGGATGCAAAATCATGGTGCGAGGCAAGAGCTCAATGAGAGACAGAAAGAAGGTAAGCTCATTAGGGGTGGCAGGGTGCCCTAAACATTTGAGACACCATCCGTAACCAGAAAGTCGTGGTTTCCATCCCCACTACGGCCTTGTGTCCTGTCCTGTGTACTGAACTGCTACCCCCAGCTCTCCTGTTGGAATGTTGGCTAAATGTAAAGTTTAATTGGGATGGATGCTTGGCATTAAGTTGGATGTAACCTTACTAGTGTAAAGAATTTATCTGTCTCATACACAAGTCACTGGCCTTGTAGAAACATCTGAGACGTACACAGGCATGCACACACACACATATATATATAATTGATGCCTGGTGGCTGCGTCCAGACATCTGATAGGGCTGGCTGTGCAGTGGAAAGTGCAGAAGGCAGGAGTAAAGCAGACAGCCAAGGCCAAGGGCTACCATCTATTTCTGGACCTCCTGAGCTAAGATGGGGGATGTGAAAGGCAAATGTCATGTGCATACGTATGCTGACATCCTGAGGGGAAAGTTTCCCCTAAAAAGGTCAATGATGTATAAGATTATAAAGGGTCCAAACACCACAGGTGCTGGAACCCTATTGTTTTTGTTAGGATTTTTCTTACATTTCTTATTTTTCTGCCTTAAAACGATCTGGAGCTCACATGCCATAACTCAGCCCCAAAAAAGCCAAATAAATTACAAATCCATTGCACATACTGGTTTTCATGTCTGTCATGATAGTTTTCCCACCATTTTAGATTTGATGCAAAGCTTACTTTTTGCCATTTCTCCCACAAATTACATAAAATCTCCCTGACATGCTTGCCTTTCTGTCCCTTGCCTCAGCCTGCAAACTATGCTAGTGGGCTAGACACCCAATTCCCATGCATTTTTAGATCTCATGTCGATTTTTACACATTTGTCTTCACTGTTAACAGACTGTAAAATACTAAGATTTAATACTGCACACCTTAAAAGAGATGGGTAGCATCTTTTTATTACATTTTTAAAATAAATAATTTACCCTTTATTTCACCAGATAAACACTTGAGATTAAAAATCTATTTTACAATTGCGACCTGTCCAAGAAGGCAGAAATCACTAGCGGGTTAGTTGCACCCCGCGAGCGTCGGGTGGTCCGGGTGTATCGTAAACCATGGTTCAGCCTCCGACAAAGCCACAGCCATAGCCTCCAGTTGTTCTATCTTCAGCCTCAGTATTTTCTGCCTGATGCCCTTTGGCAGCAGAGGCAGCCACAGCAGCAGCATAGCCAGTGTGTTTATTCAGGATCCATTAGCGGCTGCGTTTTTATGTTCTCAATAATTCAGCTGGCTGCTCCCTCCTGGGTTGCACTGCCTGACGGGGAACCGGCCCACTGGAGCTACACAGTGGTAGAAAAAAGCAAGAGTGATGAAGAGAGATAAGTGAAGACGTTAGATAATGAACAATGGATACATACATTTAAAATGGATCCAAGTAGATGGTGAGCAGGATAGAAGCAGGTGAAGGAATAAATACTGTATATTGATGCTCATAATATTAATATTTTCCACTGGCATGATGGAACAGCCTGGGGGATTGCTGGTGTTTCTCCCCTATGGCATTTAAAAACCTAATATGCAGGAGGTTAGGTGGCAGTGATTGGTACCCAAGCATGGAGATCCCCGATGTCCCACTTGTAGTCTCTGTGTGGACAGGCCTGGCTGTTCAGCTATAATAGGTGGAGACAGGAGAGATAAATGCAGGATAATAACCTGTTCCCAGACTGTACTCATACTGTGATCAAACGAGACCTAATGTGAGGTGTGTGTGAGTGAGCACATGCACATTCCTGCGTAGTTCTTCAAATAGACAACATCAGAGACTTTGGACATCTATTTTCTTTGACACATCGTGTTCAGGCTGGACTGATCACACACTAGTTCTATAGAGAACACTTTGAAGTGACAACAACACATGCACCTCTCCTCTGTCTGTTGTTTTCTGGGGTCCTTAGTTTGTTGTTGATTCTTCTAGTCTTTGCATGCTGCCCATAGGGATCTAGCTGGCATGCTATGTCCTTTTTGATGACTGTTGTCTGAACGGTGGGAAGGAAAAAGGACTCCCCTCGGAGCCTAATTCCTTTCAAAGTTTAATCTAATGTGGCAGCTTTGGTCTCTCTGGTTTTCGCTCTTACAGTAATGCTAAGTGCAAAACAACAGCAGGAACACTGCCAATTAAATTACACAGGTATGTTATATCGACCATAGCTCAAGTGAGACAGGTATATCCTCCAAAAGCAATTCCCTAATTATATTTTGGCTAGCACGCAATGTTATGTTACAGTTAGCAGCATAAATGGCTGTTTTAGTTTGAGCCAGACTGTGTCCTTTCAAGACTTGCACTTGGAGAATTGTTCTATACCAAATAAAATTGCTTTGATTTGTTTTTTCACTGATTGTCCCTCCACATAATAGCTAGAATTGTGGTATCAGCATGGTCACTGGCAGAACAGATTAGGCCCTCAACTTCTGCCAGCTAGCAAACAGCCACGGCACAGCTCCCCCATTTTATTGCTCAAGAAGTAATGTGATGGCAATCAATAGGTTGACGTTGATTGGTCTATTGGTGCTGCAGCAAGCACACTTGTTTTGTTTGGAGTTTTAGCAGACCTTTTTTTGTTCGTTTTTTGTGCAACCTCTGCTGATTGCTTGGCACGGTGCAATCCAAAGCTTGTTTCTGCTTTATTAACTGTTTACAGTGACCTATTATGTTGATGAGAAAAGAAGAGCAATGTCCAGATATTTCCTCCATGGCCTCAGGGGCTATTGGTTGGAAATGGCTTCTAGGGAGAGAGCGTGATGGCTCAGGACACATGACAGGAGTTGTAGGGACTGCTGCAATGTGGTTTATTGGTGCTAAACTAATTATATTATTCCCTCTGATAAGGTATTTAATAGGAGCTCTTAAAGTTTTAGTATTGTTCCTTTTTACACACAAGAGCTAGGAATGCTGTGCCATCCTGACATTGCTGTGACCTGTTCAGGTTTGTCTTCTGCCCTCAATGCTCCTCCATTACCCTAATTCAGATACCCCCGGGATTTCCGCCTATGAGTGTACTGTATGTGTGAGCGGGTGTGTGTAAGAGCACAGCCCCGCCCCTTGCGCAGAGAGAGAGAAAGAGAAAGCGTCAAACTAGATTATGTTCGGGACGTTTAATTCCTCGAAAAACAGTTGCCATAATATAAATCTCACTCCATAATATGTAGAGTACCTACTAGAGGTGGTGGGGAAAAATTGATTCATGTAAGAATCGTGATTCTATTGTCCACGGTCATCGATCGATTCAGCAACTCCCAAGAATCGATTCTTGCGTTAGACATTTTGTCATCAAAATGTCTGTTTGCCGGCCGTCCAGCAGAGGGCGGCCTTCACCTTCACCCTTATGTCAATAAAGCATTTTGGCCTGTTCAGTGTTGGTGGAGGTTTTTGCTCCCCGAGTGCCTTCTGGTTTATTTATAAATGAAGTTCACTTTATGTGATCCAATGTAGCTCAATTGTTAGAGCAAGGCACTAAGGCTGCCAGACAATTTCCACTGTGGAGAAGAATAGTAAAATATCACCCACAGCAAAATAAAGATACAAAAATCTTGTCTATGAAACTGGTCTTGCATGTATCAGTACATTGGATATTTGGTTTAGATTTAGTTTTTACTGACAAACTGAGATCATGACAAATTAAATACAAGCAGCAGTGCTTTACACAATAAAAGAGAAGTTAAAGTACATTTAGCTGACTCTGTGTTTTTTAATTATGGTGCCATAATTTTGTGCTTGGGTTGTATTTAATGGGTTACTGTAGTCAAATGGTGGATAAGTCATTGAAAATCGAATCGATAATCGTCTGAAATCGAAAATCTATTCCAAAATCGAATCGTGACCCTAAGAATCGAAATT
>OMOT01078341.1:0-16693 GCA_900312575.1 Acanthochaenus luetkenii
ACAGTGCAATTCATGGAACTGCCCCTCCTTATCTGCAATCCCTGGTCAAGTTCCAAACATCAGCTCGTCCGCTCCGCTCCTCCACTCTTGCGGGTCGCCTAGCCCCCCCTTCGCTGCGTGGGCTTGGAAATCGCTCATCACGGGGGCGACTCTTCGCAACCCTGGCACCGCAATGGTGGAATGAGCTCCCCCCTTCAGTCAGGACAGCTGAATCGCTACCCATCTTTCGCAGGAGACTAAAAACACATCTTTTCTGCCTACACCTAGACCCCACCTGAACTGACCTCTCCTTCTACTCTTTTCAAAACAAAAACACTAACGACTTTTACTACTAATGCTACTATTCCTATCGAAGTGTTCATGCTACTTGTTCCTATTGAAGTGTTTTATGCTACTTATTGAAGTGTTTAGCTGATGAAAGACTGCGTTGTATAGTTGGTCTGACTAATGTTGACGAAAAATGTACTATTGTAAGTCGCTTTGGACAAAAGCGTCTGCTAAATGATGTAATGTAATGTAATGTAATGCTTGTGGTGTTGGAGGTAATGCGTTACAAAGTAATGCGTTACAAAGTAATTTGGCTTTGCCATGTATTCAAGGAGTCATGTGATCGGAAAGAAACCCTTACTTCTTCTCTTAAAACCCTTTATTTGATTGTTTTCTTGCATAACATTAACATATAAAACCTGTGTAACATAAAATGACAACTACTCACTTTTACAACTATAGTCAAATGGATTTACCTCTGAGGCAGATTTAAAATCCCGGCATATCTGGAACCCTGACCTCCGCCGACAAGCAGATTCGTCTTCTTTTTTGCTGTATTTGCTGTGACCACAGCATGGTACGGTCGGAGATAAGCGGCATGGTAAGAGTAAGAAGGATTTATCTGTAGCAGTGCTGAGTGTGTAGCTGATAAAGGGGTTACCCGGATGACTTGTTATGACAGTAAAAAAGGAGGGAAATGTGTTAACAGTATTACGCAAAAGGGGAAACAATATTGAATCAGGAATCGATCGCAAAGGATTAGGTGGTGACAAGTACAAATTAGGCTAATATAATGTAGTCAAAACAATTAAGGCTTTAAATAACAGAACAAATGTTTTACAGAATCATAAACATTGTCCGTTCACCAGCCACCACTAGGCACACCAAGTTTGATTTGATTTACAGTGTATGTACTGGAAACAGGAAAGCCTGCAGCATGAACACGTGTCCCATCGCATAAAGATCGAACTGTCTGTTGTCGGTGACTAATGCGTCTATCGCGATAGAGAGAAGGGCAACACAACAAATGTGCATGCGTAATATGTGTGAATATATCCCCTCTAGTCTGAGCACTTTTCCACCAACTTCCATCTTCTTTCAGTGCTTTGGTGACTCTGCACCAATCTGCATTCAGTGGAGAGAGAGAGAGAGACAGATAAGGTGCGATGCAAACCAAAGCCCTTTTCACAATTGGATCCGAGCCTTCTCTATTCCATGAGTGATTTGCGAGATTTATTTATACCATTTACTGTGTGCATGCCATTTGGTGGACACTTCTATCCAAAGCAGCTCACGGTTCCGTGAATGCAGACACTTTTAGCATTGGTGGGGCCGGTGGGAATAAGACAAGATGAAACTTTATCGATCCCTGTGGGGAAATTAATCAACCTGTTACTGTACGTTCACACTGTAGGCAACCTGGTTGGTATGTTGCTTTATTCTGACCAATCGTGGGCAGCGTGATTGCATCTGTGTAGTGGTCTGGTGCAAAGTTTGGAACAAGGCAAATCATTTTTTTTTTTCTTAGCTGCTTTAGTATTGCCTTTCATAACGTTCAATTGTTCTGATGAGTTAACATAGCGAGCTAGCAAGCGCGAATTAGGTGGCATTAACGAAAATAAACAGAAAACGACTTAAGCTCTTACCATCGACCCCAACATCGGATGCAACCGTTCTCCAGGCATCGCTTTTGAGACGTTCATTCCTTTAGCCTTTCAAATAAAAGTGGTTGCTCTTCTCATTCGTTTTCAAGTGGAACTATTGTTCCTGAAACAAAATGACACCAGTAGGGAAACAAGGAAGACACCTGGCTGTTGACGGCTGATGACCATGAAACAGCTGTGGCCAACTTTTCTCAACCACCAAGCTTGTTGACCGTCCGCACATTGGCCGAGTTTCCCCGGTCGCTCAGCTCTGTAGGAAATAACTTCCGATGACTTGTTGATCGTGTTGCTCCCATTGTGGACGCAGTGTTAGTGCAATGTTCTACCCATTGAAATACACAGGACCATTTGCAAGTGGGAAGTGATTGCATCTGTCATACAATACTGGAGTGATGTGTAAAGACAAAACATGGCGCCCTCAGACGTGCACACTTCATTACTCCTCTTCTCACCCAATGGAGCATGGTGCGGTTAAAGGACACGTCATCCCACTCGTTCACGTTCACAGAAAGACACCTTCTGTCATTTCTTTCTGCTTTTCTTCTTAACAGCACTGAGGCAAACAGATGACATCAGTCTATCTTGAGTAGCTTTCATTCTATTGTATTGGATTCTATCTTTTGTATCTTCCGTAGATTTGCCTTCTAACATAAATGTCAATGTTGTTCCCTTATACAAAGTGCTCAGCACGAGTATTCAAAAGAGTCTCGGTGAAATGCTCTTCAGACCGGGTCCTCATGTCCCACAGCGCATATGAAAAAAAGGAGGCAGCAGACTTTGGAAAACATAAAAGCAAAATTCTCTCTCTCCAAGAGTGTTCCATTGTTGACCAAGTTGAAAGTTAAATGAAGATGCTATTTGTGTTTCACTTTATTTTCCCAGTGTTTTGTTGCTAATGTAACGGAACCGTCTTGTGTATATTGAAATTCACATTCTGCTCCCGTTGCCGGCGGAGCAGGATTCTTGGATCTTGCGGCCTACCCTTGCATAATGAAAGGTGTCGAGCCATCTGTTTCCACAGGCGGCAATTAAGTTACTGTAAAAGATAAACAAAACAACGTATAATGAGATACCACATACATTCATACGATAGCAGACAAAAACGCATAGATCCTTTGATCATTGAAAATCTATTCTAAATTACCTTTTCTGCATATCCCACGCCTGGAACCTGATTCTGTATGGTGAAGCCAACTATCTCTGCACAGAAGCTGCCTGCTTCAATCACATGATAATTACATGTGATTCTACTGAAAGGAAGAAAGGAAATCCCGTGTGTCCCTGGATAGTACCCAGGATGGAGCATGGCACCAACTCTGTCGGGATGAGGAGGTGCCATTCGCCCTGAGATCGTCCATGATGGAAATGTATACACTCATGGTACTCTAAGGCGTGTTGAATAAAAGCAGATTATGTTATACCGTGTCATCGTCGCCATACTAAGAGTAAAACCCACAGACACAACAACCAGTATTTCTGCCACCATAAAATATGTATTTTTTAGAAATTGATTCTTGAAAATCATAGGAACCGTAGGACATTGCTTGAACTACAGAAGCATTCACTGACAATTCATATTGTACCCTATACATTTTTATGGATTGTTATCAACTAAATAGGCTGACACACTGCTTGGCCACTGGGCAACTCGTTTTACATTATACAACAGAATTAGGATTGTGTTTTTGTTAGACTTGTGTTTTTGTTAGACTTGTTCCTTTTCTTGAGCAGATGTTGCTCCATCTTAACATCAGCAACACACGGAAGGACACACAGGTGGATATGGACATATTGGCTGCTGCAGGCATTGAACGGGTGACCTTTCCGTTTTTATACCGTCTCCAAAACCACCAGACCAACCAGACGGCCTTGAATGGTCCTTGGCTGGACTGGCTTGCCTAGTGACATCCAAGAACCAGTTCCCCAGAGATGCGCGCTTGGCTCTCATCTCTGCCTTTTACAAGGTCCCACAGTCTCAGGCAGTCCACAAGCAGGTGGGGACAATAATTATATGTGATTATCAGACATTAATCCATCCAAAGAGTGACAGCCACAGCTGCCACATTACAGCTGCATCATAGAGGGGCTTTCAGGTGACTTAACCCTCTGGCAGCCACAGTGGAGGTCCTGTGGCTGGAGTCATTGTGTTTCTCAACAGATGACTTACAGATGTCTCATCAGAATTCAATAGACAAGGTTCATTTCTGGGTTATTTCTTCACTGGGAACTGATCATTTTGTCACTGATATGTTGATCGATAGTATCTGGTCAGCTAACCATCACAATGCTGTTGTTAATGCATGTGATTTACACACTAGGTAACATGTATCTAGTCGAGGCAAGTGTTAGTAGGGGCTAGTCATAGCATGTTAACATTTACATTGGTTGCTTTACTAAATTAGCCCGCTGGCTAGGTAGCTAACGATTTCTTTGCAGTAGCTCATCCAAATGTTGATTTGCCTCTTCCACCAACACCTCTAATCCAATAGGCTCAAATGTCATTTTGCGCCTGCGGTTCTGTTGCCCGTCCAAACTCTCCATAGTGCAAAACATTAAACACGCAACACCTCATTTAAATACCGCTGTCTCCACCACGTTTGCACCTGTTGTCATTGTTGGAATGACCCGCTAAATGTCCATCAACCACACGGACAAACTTTTAGAATGCACATGCAAATTTGCACAGGGTACAAATTTGTCCCCTGTATTTGGGATCTTAGTAGATCCAGCCCATAGTGTTTTTGGATTAGAGACCTAATCAGACTAGTCACTTACATTACTGACCTACACCCAGACCACAATGTTGTTTTTCAGGTAGGCTTCTCCCTTTTTCTTGTCTGGTTGTTGTATTAACTCACCATTATTTGCACACCGCAATTCTACAATGGACCTTATCATTATTAATAATACGTATTATAAATTTCCAAAACGTCATATTTTGGAATCAAACCCTTCAAATGAAAAGTCCCACATATAGCATCTTATATAAGTCAAAATGATTGCCATGCCATTCAGAACCCAGATGTAACATATAGTATAGGGGTCCGATTGAGACATGGGCACTTATCTAGCTTGTAGTCTGCACAGCTTGATAAAGCTAAACTAATCTACATTACATGATATCGTGTTATGTAGATGAGCCTCACATGGCTCAATAGGCTTTTGAAGAATTAATTCAATCATGTGTACGTTTGTGAGGTGGTAATCATGCAAACCTCACTTCGGGGCCATCCCATAAGCACTGGGATTCCTAAGAAGGAAATTAATTGAATCCTCTTTGAAAGGTATAACTTTTAACAATGCCATAGCAGAAAAAGGCGTGCTTGCATTTGGGTAATTAGTTGAATAAGGTCCATCCATATCCATTGGCAGCGCTTGACAGTTGGAGGCCGTTAGGCTTGAGAAAATGAATTTCCTCTCACTATGAAACTAATTATAGACACAAGAGCTGAGTGGGAGATCCACGGTCTGCTTGGGCCCACGCTGAGCAATGTGTATAACTGATATACAGATCAGCAATAGGTCATCACAGTTCATGGTTCTGAATTGTAATTAGATCCGCGACTTTATTTAGAATTTGACTAGTTGGTGCACAGTTGCACAACAGTGGCACAACGGAATACTGTGCCACATCCATCATCTTACTCAGTTAGGTGAGAGAGGAGGCAGGGCTGGTTAACAAGGTGAAGAAGCAATTGTGAGAAATAAAAAAACATAAACATACATTATTGTTGGATTAATGGACAAGCATCCAGTGCTGTTTAGTTGTTCTGCAGTTTCCCCCCCCTACCACATTGTGGACCTCTAGAACATTACATTTTTCCACAGGTCATGTCAGCTGATGTCCTAAAGCCATTTTATTCTATTCAGACCTCATCACTCCACAAAACGATAAATTAAACAATGGTACAAACAAACAATGTACAAACAGCGATCAAATATTAGCAGTAAAGAGTTTAATGAGATGTATACTCTTTTAGAAATATGACGAAAGTACAACTTGTCATATTATTACAGTTATTAGCCATCTTGAGCTCTTTACTAACAAAACCAAAACACTTCAGGGGACACAATCATCTCTTAAAAAAAATACAAATACTGAGCCATGAACATTAAGCAATATATATTATTTTCACAAATGGATATGGAAAGCATTTCTTGTCTCACTGTGTATCATCTGTCTTCCAACATGTCTGCTGACACTACTTGTCCTTTGACTCCCACTTTCACCGATCAACGTTTCACTGGTTATTGACTATTGGGTAAACTGGAATGGCTGTTAATGATGTGTCATGGCCAGGTGATAAATCATCTGCCTATGTTGAGAACCTTTCCACTCATTCTGATCTTATTGATAAACGGATTTCACTAAATATGACATGGATAGATATGGGGGACAGGTGGTGAGAGGCAGCCTACACTTCCCATTACCACTGATCAATTTGTATTGTAAAATGCCCCATTGTAAGATTATGGCTGTATTGACATCTTAATAGGAATTTAATTATCCTTAATAATTGTGGGTGATTGCGGCATTCAGTTCCATCCTTCATATTCTCAGCCTATAACAGCCTATCATGGATTTACTAAAGGTTGTGAGGTTTGGCCAATACACCTATTATACAGACTAAAGGGTCATTTCCTGTCTTAATATTTAGAGACACTAACAGCTCTTTGTTAAAGTTAAATCTCCCATATTTTAGTGCGATTGCAGTGTTGAACTGGCCTTGTGGCAAGAGGATTAAGTTTCATTGTAACCCACCGCATTTATAGTTTAGAAGAATACACCATTGTTATTAATGAGTCTTACAAAGGAACGCAATACCAGAAAAATAATTTCATGGCAGTCCAGAAAATAATGAAACGTAATAAGAAGAAGTATAATCGCTCTTTCCCTATCTCTGATTAATTAAATGGTGCTAATTACCTATTTTTCATACTCCAGAGCAGTGATCTTTTTTGGGGGGGTCTTTTGAAGAGCCATTTTGTACGTTTGAGAAGAAGAAAAAAGATGATAAAATAAGACGAAAATGGGAAGACAATACCAGGGTATTCCTTACCAGATATAAGGCAATGTGATACTTGTGAATAATTATTTTGGTCAAACAATTGGACATTTTAAAGGCACATATTCCCTCAAAGGGGCGTACAAGTCAAAACGTCATATTCCTATGGCCTAGGACTGTCTATCTGTATATATCTATCTGTGTACACGAACAACTCACATATAAAGCTATAAACCAACCAGAGATTGTAATAGCACAGTTTTAGACAGCCTGCACTGTTAATGATGCCTGGGCGAATGTCTTTTTTAAATACGTCCAACAATGGTTAAACTGCTAACAATTTACAACCAGACCCTTGTAACCATGAAATCATCCTCATTACTTTTGCACCTTTGACACTGGGCAATTTATTCGATTTTAACAAAGGGGATAAGGGCAGGCACAGTGTTTTGTCATTGTTGTAATGCTCTAATGAGTTGTATATCAATTACAAATGACAAATTCTTCTTTTTCAGTTTTGGCTAAGATGAACAGTGGTAGCTGCTTACAGGTCAAACTGTTCGAAGGTACAGTCCATAACATTTGAATGGTGAAATTCAGCTGCTTTCCCCTGAACACTTCACATGTATATACGTATAAGATAGACAAATCAATCATCTATGAAACCAAAGGTGTTTTCCGCTGCTCTAATCACTTAACCAGAGTTTAGCGAATTCACCCATCCATCCCTTCCTCATCCATCACTTTATTCCTCTCCTTTATTCCCCACCCATTTCTCTCCAAATGGGATTTGAATTAGTTTTCAGCCGTATCAGTAATCCTTGCGGAGTGAAGTAGTAAACGCTGAGGTAAGGGTCATATATTTCACCACAGCAGTATCACATATGCCTCCTCGTGAATGTACAGTAAGACCAAGGGCAGAAAGTACCAACATATTTTGCAGCAGCAGAAGACGTGGTACTTAGACCGAATGTTTAGTAGATGTAAAATTGCCGGTGTAAAAATGTACTAGAAGTAAACTAAAAAGTAGCTCATTTAAAATGTACTCGCAAGCAATAAAGTTACTCATATGATTTGTGGCCAGAAAGAAGAAATAAATACTAAAAGTACACCAGAGCAAATGTCCTTAAAAAACAGTAAATGTAACATCCACCCTCACTGGAACATACTGTACTTACCGTTAATGTCCAGAACCTTTACCACTTATAATTTGTAATGCTGACGAATGTAACTATGTATAAAGATATTACATCCTGATAAAAACTACAGATATCTGTTGTAAAATGAGACATTTTAGTCAGTAGTATATAAATGGAACAAATCATACTCAGAGGCAGAAACTATGGAAACTATGCATTCAATGGTCACCCTGGCAAAGACAAACCTTGCCTCTCTCCACTAATGAAAATCAAACGTACATCCCACCGCGCGCTCATTAGGACGTCACATTGCATGAGGATATTTCATTTAATTAGGCCGAGTCTCTTTGAAGTCTGCCGCAACGTCACTGTGTGGAAACGTCTCTGGGACCGGCATGGAATCAGGTCAGCTTCTGCATTTGGAGGAAATCCAAGGCAAAACAAGTAATTACAGAATTGCACACCGGCATTGTTTTTAATGAGCTATTTCAAGAAAGCATCCCTTAGAATTTAGATGCTCACCTCAGAACGTACATAGGTACTCTGACTATTACAGAATGTAAGGATGTGGAAGAGCAAGGATTTGATGCCACTGCTGTCATTCATTGATGCGGTGGACAATGAATGAAATAATTTGGTAATATGAATATTGCACCAGCCACACTGAGGACCAGAGGTGTCACTAAGTTGAGTCCAAGACAGATTTTGACTGTTTCATTTTTGTACTTGGTTTGTTTTGGTTCACACTTCCCCATTACAAGCGAACCAGAGCTTTTAAACGGAAGTAGCTTGGTTATTGGACAGAGTCTGTCATCCTGCCAGGTTAGAGGTTTTGGCATCATATCATACAAGTGAAGAACACGTGAAGAAAGAGCTGAATATGAGCATCAGTCCAGACTGCGGTTTGCCCTTGCTTCGTTTTGTCATGCCAGGCTTTCCCAGCGTGACGAACTGCTGGCTATCACATGTCAACATCTGTCTCCTCTTGTGCGTTTTGGTGTCGTTTCCTGTAGTCGGTCGGATAACGTTCTCACTCCTAACGGACTGCACCACAGTTCTCTTGGAAGAGGACCAAGACTCTCGGTGCGGTTATGCGGTGCCACCCGAGATCGAAAGGCATTGCTCTCACCTGGCCAAGCGAATCGAACGAAAAGAGTAAAAGCTGCACCAGAGTTCAAATAAACCCTTTCACACATGCTTGGTGTGAACGTGCCCAAAGACCAAGACTGGACTCAAGTACCGCAGCCCTGTAAAAACAATGTCAGTGTGAAGGTACACTTCCTCGTTCCTCAGGGGAGATTTCAATTACCCATGTATTGATCGTAAACACAGGACAGAAACGACCGACATGCCTGTATAAAATAATCCAGTGATCTGAGATTGCTGGTACGATCGGATGACCATCACCAACTTCACAATGACAACATTGGTTTGAGAGGCAGCGGTCAAATATTGGTCCGTTATATTTTTATTCTTCAACAACATAGGCTCACAGTATGTCAACGCAATACAGATGGAGTCTTTATTTTATGCATAAACCAGATTCAATAATATATATATATATAATATGAATACATATTCAAGTGTTCCAAACTGACAGGGTTAAAAAACTGTTTGTGTGTTTCACCGGAAAACTTACTCATTATCTTAATTGCAATCTCAGTCTTTAATTAGCTGCACACACGCTGAGTCATTCAGGTGTGATCGATGCCCTCTTAATCTCCAACCATAAAACGAAAAGAAAATGAAATCAATGTTTTGCTATCTGTAATTGGAACGTAATGTCAAAATTAATAACAATCTAGTCAATTAGCATTGCTAGCTGGCTGGCTGATGTGCACCGATTCCAGACTTGAATATTGCCAGGTTAATTGTCATCATTAGAAGAGGAATCGGCGGAGCATCAGATAAATTAATGTAGTGAGCTGAGCAGACAGAACGCACCGGAAAAACTCCGGAGGAGAAAATAAAAAAAACGGGATTTGCGGAGGCTGGGAGAAAAGAAGGAGCAGGATAACTGCCATATCGTCTCAGCAGGATCTCTGATTTAACTGCGTGAGACAGATCTCTATCCCGGAGATGGAAACCCCCACGCCTTTTGGAGAACCATACCCTGTCAAGGAAATTACTTTCCCATCGGGAAGAGGGAGTATTATTTCAGTGTCTTTCGGACCCCCTACCTATTGTACACGGTTCATGACGTCCTAATCCACACAAACCTTTTGCTCAACTCAGTGAGACAAAGGCCCTTCGTATATTTCCACCTTTACATAGTAAAATACACGTTGCACTTTGGGGAAGGACGGGACCGGGGACAAGGTCACTTCTCCGTCCTTGCAGAAGTCCCCTGCTAGGGAGAGGGACTAATGACGAGGCGGAGGAATGTGCAATTAAAATGTGGGGTTGTTAGTTTGAGTCTGTTCTCTGTACGGCTTGGAGACATAGGAGCAGTGGAATTGCAGTTTAATCAATTAGTGATTTACTGGCCTGTGGTTTCCCAGCCCAGAGCCTGGTTTTGTAATCTGCAGTGAATAAATTTGTATAGGACGGCTGCTAATGAGGTTTAATAAAGACTTTAGCTACGGGCTGCAGTGGATGGACTGGTGTCCTGCTGAAGAGTCATTGGAGCTGCCCTTTGGGAAGAGGTGACCCGTTGAAGACCGAGAGGACACAAGAGTGTTTAACTTAACATCCCCTTCTAAATGTTTGATCTTAATCATTGTGGCAGACCGAGGGAGTTTAGGAGGGGAAGGGTGAAGGAGGGGCAGTGCGGACCATTTCCTGCAGGGGTCGCTGTTTCGGGTAATTCTCTTTATTATTGCCGGCCCTGTGGACACTCCATTTACCCCCGAGTGTGCCACATCATCAAGGTGGCTATTTTGGGGAAGTCATTCATCCACTTACACCGTGTCTCTCCCCATTTCCAATTAGTTACTTCACACGTGCTGTTAATATTTGATGCATATAGCAGCAGTTTAGAGGCGCCGAAGTTCAGCAAACCCTACAGCTAACGAGAAACGTCCCAGGTGAAGTATAACACTGGAGAAGTGCACAGCCACAAGACCCGAGGAGAGAAGGTGAGGTTATCTCAATGCTATTGTCTTACATTTGGAGTACAGCCGAGAGTTTAATCAAATCTCGAGGCGATCAATGCGGCAGCTCCGATGGACGCTTCCCTTGCCCTTGGAACCCAAGGAGTGTTCAGAGATGATACCGCTGGCAAAAAAGAGTCACTTCGGATACATCATCGTGGAGAATGAGATTAACCTCCCATCCGCTACCCGCTGGGATATCTAATGTCGCCGAGCTTATCTCCTAAGCGTTCAATCAACCTCGAAGAGCCAAGTCTATAAACACCTTGCGGTCCCTTTGTCTCCCTCCCAGCCGCCACGACACGATGGGTCCTTGCACGGCTTTTCTTCAAAACCGGGAACTTTTCATTTTGTGTTGACTGTTTATCATACATGATGGAGTTCATCTGCTGCGTTGATGGGTTTGTGTGAGAGAGAGAGAGAGAGAGAGAGAGAGAGAGAGAGAGAGAGAGAGAGAGAGAGAGAGAGAGAGAGAGAGAGAGAGAGAGAGAGAGAGAGAGTGAGAGAGAGAGAGAGAGAGAGAGAGAGAGAGAGAGAGAGAGAGAGAGAGAGAGAGAGAGCACTTTGTTGTTGTAATATTAGGACACAAACCCCTGTGGTTGGACTGGACACTCATCTAATTTATTATTAAGAGGTTTGCCTGTTCGCTCGACAACATATAAAGGGATAGAGACATTATGGTTGATCTGACCAAATATCTATTAAGATGAACTGATTTGATTCAGGATTAAAAGTTCAACTGTAATAGTATTGGTTTTTGCATGATTTAGTTACATTATGATCAGTCTGGGTTTGTCCTGAAAGGGATCTGGCTGGACACATGATCTCCCTATTTTCAATTACATTTTGGCGATCCTCAATAATCCTGGATATCCCCGGGCCTCGCCCTGTCAGAGCAGAATCCCCCGCCGCTGCACCGTGTCTGTCGTTTGATTTGTATTTTCTTTAAAGCGGTGGGTTGTTGAAGTATAAGAGTGTCGTCTGTCCTGGACCCAGCAGACAGGGGTGTTGTTGTCCCAGCCACGCCAAGCTGTAGGTAAAATCAGCTGGAACAACTACCGTACATCAAATTGCTTATTGTGGTGGGAGGTTTGTATATTAAGTCCTTCAAACCCAGTGATACACACAAAGCATTTACAGTGTTTCCCAATCGTTTCAACACGTTCCCTGAAATTGTAGCTCAATTTCTCCAAACTCTACACACAAAACTGAAAAGCGTTAACCATGTCAGCAAAAGTCCACAAATCTATTGCAAAATTCAACACTGCGCTCAAAACCATGTTCTCTCTTCTCAAAACGGATGATTTCCACCAAAATGATACACAGGCCTCATATGAATAGATCTAACAGAGCATCTATTTCACACTGGTGTGATCGATTGAAAACACGACCATCAAAATACTGTTTATACTGTATATATACAGTATGTTTTAGCTTCATGAGGCCATGTTACATATTGAAATGTATAACATTGTGTAGAAATAGTTTTAAGGTTTTGTTTTGTTTCTTTGTTTTGTCACAAACAAGGTTGCAATTGTACAGTACATACACTGTAAACTGTTGCATACAGGAATACAATACTGTAAATATATCATATAAATACTCCATAGGTGACCTAATTCTGTTACACTGATACAATCAGTGTATCAGAATATGATACAATGCACATTTATTGTCTTTCAAATGAGCTCTAATTGGGCGAAACTCACAACCCATCTTCCATCACGAGTCAAACTGTCAACTTATAGTCGACACTGCAGCGTTGCAGCGTTCTGAGAAGACACAGATGTTACCTATTGTGGCAAAACTCCTAATTGCACGACTGTCAGTTTGGGCCGTGGACGTAATGATGAAATCAACACACAAATACAAAAACCTAACAAAGCAAATCTTTACTTGTTACTGAATTGAAAACCTGAGTGTGAAGCAGAAATTGTGTGACTTGGTTTGAGGATTTGGTGCATGAGTTTCAGGTTTGCGTTTCAATTTCCAATTTTAGTGCGTAAGCAATTGAGAAAACCAGCACTATCATAATACAGATTCCTGACGAGCATTTCAACCCAACGTGCACAATTAGACGAGTTGAGCCTTATCTATCCGCTCCAGTTTCGTTTTTTAATTTCTGATTCAACATTTGCATTTCACAAGTGGGTTGTGTTGATCTTTATAACCTTTTGGCACAGTGCTAGATCAGTGTCACCTGAAACGCTGCACGCTATGAACGGCTCTAAGCTGAAGTAACCGGGTGTGATAACTTTTGCCTTGCAGATAAACACAGCCGAACTCACTCCTGATTCCTGTTTAGCATGACAATGAACTACGCTCTCGGGTGCCAATGTTCCTTCATGTGACCTTACTGTCCTCGTTTTTCTCCCACAACACTACAGTAATAAACCATCCGCCATCCTGTTGTCGTGCACTTGCTCATGATTGGCATTAAAACAAAGGCACATTTAAGTGGAGTGCATCTAAATCCATCGCGTTCAACTGTCATTTATGTCGTATATGTGTATATGTGTATTTTAAAGGGAAGCAGCATGTTTCTGAAACACACACACTTTTCTTAACAAACATCGAATCGCCCAGAGCTATGTGGTTTTGTGGCATTAAATATACATTTATTGTATTTGTAATGATATTAACATCAAAAGCAGTATCCCAGTTGGTAATGCAGGTTAAAACCCAAAGCGTTAACCCCTCACACAAGCACAGTAAATTATAGATTTTCCTAGAAACGTTGTGTATTTGACTGTATTAAATCATATTCAATCTTTCGTTTTGCCAACGTTGGATTTAACAAGGACATTCAGCAGGCCTGCTATCTGAAGACTATAACATGTATGTGAATGCATACATTAACTGGAATAATCCAGAAAGCAATTTTCACACTGTTGCTCAGTCAGGTCAGCAGTCATCATGTTTTGCCTTTTCCTGTTGTGAGCATCGTTTCCCTAATCTAAAGGGACGGGGGACTAAGGGTATTTCATCAGCATTGCTATCCATGTCTGTCCCGAGGCTGCACTGCCGTCACAGACAAGTTCATTTTGTTTACCCTTGCGATCCAGAGGAATATTAATCATTCGGTAGTCCGACAGCTTTGGCTCTAAACATGTAGACAAATCCTAAAAATGGTCCCGTGTCACAAGTCGGACTTAATTTTGTGTCAAATCATTAAAAACAGTAATGGTTAATTTTTGTATGATGAATGTATGTGCTAATTCTGACTAGACACATTGTGTTTGTACATGAGCTTGGACTTAGTTTGAACTACTGATGAAATGCAGTATGTTGGGTGATTTGTTTTTTCGGCGCCCACCGGAGTCTGGAGTCAAAGACACAACCATCAAAGCAGCAAAGATGAACAATGCTGTTTCATGGGCAGTTAACCTCGCAAAGCCACTCAAGCACCATCACACGCCACACTCCACTACACACAGCCTCGACACACACGTCACAGTTTGGCTACCTTTACAATCTGAGGTTTGTGCAATGATGATGCTGTTGTTGATTCATTCTGTGAGATACATTGGCGAAGGCTCTTACAAGTGATCTTTGAAAACGTGGATATTATTCATCCTAGTCTAGTAGCAACAATGAAATGATCCAAGTAATTGTGACGGAAAGGCTTAGGAATTGAAAAATGGAATGATAAATAAAAACCCACGCACATTGCTCGACTCTCGGCTGTTCCTGCCTAGTTAAAGGAGTTTCGTCAATATGAGAGCGGCAAACGATAAACGACCTTAACGGCAATTTTGTAGTGTAAGTGATAAATGAACATTTTAAATCGCCAGTTATTTTATCAAATTGCTAATGAATTTATCAAGTCACTATACAGTATGACACTCTTTTTACATGCAGTTTCATCACAGTGTTTTTCAATTCCCATTAATTTCCGTCATCTCTAAATGATCTACCTTTTGTGACCTCCACCATTCTAGGGACAAAATGTTGCTCACCTTAAATGATAAATGGCAATTGTGTTGTTTAAATTATAAATGAAAGGTGATAGAAAATGGTGATAATGGTGGAATTATTTTTTTAAATATCAAATCTGAAGAATTTTATGCACAAAGTTTCATCAATAGCCCGTTTTCATTCAAAGTAGAAATATGACTCTTGCCCTTTTCTTTTATTTAACATTTCTTTACACAAGACCCAGCCTGGGATTTTTTAAAATACACATAGTCTCTTAAAAAGTAATACTTTCTGATGGAAATTGTTTTTCAGATCATAATTGTACAAAAAACCTCCCCACTCCTGTTTTGGTCCAAGTGTTTACAAGCGATACACACTCAAACCAGTCATTCACAGCATCACGGCAAATGCCTAGTCGTCACAGACTGTTAGTTTTTGTATGAAACGCTCAGTTAATCAGTTTGATGAAGAAAAGAAAGTCTTGACTCCGACGACATAAACATAAACAAAGCAAGTAGTGGTACGGCTGTGGTGATATTCTGAACTGAGCCTTCAAACGGCAAGCCAAGGTGTTATATGGGTATTTTTAATGTATTCAACAGGACAAACTCCCCAGGAACTTCACATGCTCTTTTGAGGTCAAAGGAACAGAACATGTAATACCTTTCCAACCAAAATGTTGATGATGAGAACAAATGCTACTCGAGTGAAATTTCACCTCGTTCAACTGAACTCTTAGAAGTAATGCACTGGGGCAGGAAGTGAGGAGGCGTGTTCTGACCTGAGGCTGAACCTGATTGATGCTCTGGGAACAATTGAGGTTAACTGTGGCTGACCTATGGCCTTTTTAGCTCAGGGGTCAAGGATGATCCGTTAGTCATCCATCCTGCAATCATCTGGGTTGCGCTCTGTTTTCTCTGCTTTTGTGTGAACGGCACAGTGAAACGTTAAGACTTTTACATTTAGATCTGCATTTTAGTTATTTAGCTGACACTGTCAGCCTTACCATGACTGTGAAAGTGGAATAAGCTTACATTTCTCTGTCAGCAACATTATAGTTTATTTGGTGAATGTGAAAATGTATGCTTATGAATATCATCAGGTACACAATGTTTCACCATAATCTGCCCTGAATATCCAGCTAAAAATATAATTTGGATTCATTTACATTGGTAGTTTACCTTTAATTATTTTTGACATCCAACCTTCTCAAACCTGATCCGATCTGGGCAAACCTGATCCAATCTGGGCAAACCAGATCCAACCTGGGAAAACCTGATCCAACCTGGGAAAACCTGATCCAACCTTGTCAAACTTGATCCAACCTGGTCAAACCAGATCCAACCATGGAAAACCTGATCCAACCTGGTCAAACCCGATCCAACCTCGGAAAACCTGATCCAACCTGGGCAAACCAGATCCAACCTGGGAAAACCTGATCCAACCTGGTCAAACCTGATCCAACCTGGGAAAACCTGATCCAACCTGGTAAAACCTGATCCAATCTGGGCAAACCTGATCCAACCTGGTAAAACCTGATCCAACCTGGTAAAACCTGATCCAATCTGGGCAAACAATTCAATTCTAAAATTCTAGCCATCTGTTGC
>OMOT01078342.1:0-11137 GCA_900312575.1 Acanthochaenus luetkenii
AAGAAGGCCAGCTCTGTTGTATGAGTCAAACTGGACAGTCTGGAGGTAGTGGCAGAGAGGAGGATGAGGGGGAAGATCAATATCATACTGGAGAACCCCTCTCATCCTCTCCATGATGAGCTGAGGCTGATGAGGAGCACCTTCAGCCACAGGCTCATCCTACCAGGAAGCAGGACGGAGCACCTTAGGCATTCCTTTGTGCCTACAGCCATTGGACTGTTCAACACGGTGACCAGCGACCCCCCCCAACCACCCACAGCCCAACTGCACAAGAACTGACCTGTAACAGTTTTAAATCTAAGAACCATATATTTTCTGCTAGACAAAAGTTTAGTAAATACTGTGATCACAAGAATTATAGGGGGAGAGGATTTAATTTTCCTTTACACCACTCACTACACAGGAGTCAAACTTATTATTATACAAGTAATTGTGTATACGTGAGATGAAAAAAAGAAAAGCTACTGTCCGTCACTGACAAAGAGAGTCAGTCCATCTGTGAGGTTGTAGGATTTTGGAGCAGCACTATAGATAGTAGATCTGGCTAGTACTAAACCAGAGTCCCCTTAGTCCTCTGGCACACCGGTGAGCAACCTGAGCAGCATCTCGTTCAAGTTGAAGGTATACATAATGTCCTCCTCCATGTCCAATGGATCAGTGAAATCCTACCCCCATGGCAGTCTCCTCAAGGGCTGCCTAATCTGGGGCTGAGCTCCCTCCAGACGGGCGTGTTTGTAGAAGCACTTTGAGCCGAAGTGGCAAGTTCTGCGACCCTCATCAAAGTATCGACACTCGCCATGCCATCCTTTAAGAAAAAAGAATTCATCATTTTCAGATTGTCGTCTTTATTGTCAACCCAGTAATCGTTTGGGATGAAAAACTGTGATCTGGTTCGACACTTACATTTACCATCGAGACCTTTGACACTCCTCCATGTGCGGCTGCACTCTGGACAGTAGCAGTGGTTACAGTTGGGTAGAATGCTGAATCGACGCTCCCTCATATTGTCCTTGTTAAACACCACCTCCAGGCACACACCACACACCGTGTCTTTACTGTGCTGGATGGCAAGCGAGATCCCCTCATGATCCTCGCCGTGTGCCTTCTTGAGCTCTGAGCGATGTCTCTCCACCTTCACACACTTGACAACTTTTACACAGTCCATTGCAGCTGATCCTGTGGATGCTGTTGCTGTTACTGATGTTGTCGACATTGTCATCTGTGGTGCTCAGCCTGACTGATGTACACAGCACCACTGTTAGTGATCTTACATAAACTATTTTCTCCAAACAACAAACTTTTTATCCAACCATATTAAACCAGGTAATGGTGTTGTACATTGTGTTCTATTACATTGAATAAAGTCCAGCTGATGGTGTTGTACGTTGTGTTCTATTACATTGAATAAAGTCTACAGAGTTCATTGTGACAAAAAGACATAACGTTCAGTACACACTTCATTGATACACACTGGTATTAGGTTTACATGTTTTACACAACCCCTTCAATACTCTTCCTCACTGTCAACGGTTGAACGGTAACATCCTTTGCTAACCACATTCTTTGTTCTAGGTTTATTATGGGACGGCCCACTAAATTGGTGCTCTGTCAGGTCTGGATATAACTGTTTGTTATATCTGCTGATCCTGCTTGGTGTAGTCCATCTCTCGATGATACTCTCGAATCTGGTGAGGTGGCTGCTGCTGTGGTGGATACCATTGATGCTCTAGAGGTTGAGGTAGCTGCCGAGGCGGCTGCTGCTGCTGAGGCTGCTGCTACTGCTGCTGCGGTAGATTCCACTGATGCTCTAGAGGTTGAGGTAGATGCTGAAGCTATTGCTGGGGAAGATAACGGGGGAGCCCGCTCATCAAGTTGCCTTCTGGGATAGGTGGAGCCAAAGGGTAGGTGGTACACACTTTGATCGAGCCAGCTCCAAGGTACATCCACCAAGGGAGCTGCATGTTTCTTGGGTTCCCACTGAGACATGCGGTTAGCCATGAAGCCCTGCTGGTTGTATGTCGTAGGGCCCGCGGAGCAACAGATATATGTAGTATCTGGAGAGTTTGCGAGCCTCCAACACTATCTGATCGGGGATAGGCATTACGTGACACACCGTGCTATTGCATTCCATGCGGTGGAGAGACTCTAGATCCGCTCTGGGTATGTACAATGTATCGGCTGTTTGCCACATATCTCGCAAGAGCTGCAAGGCCAGCTGGAGCATTCCTCCGTCTTTGAACGACGTATCTTGCAGTAACCCCGCTGGCACGCCTGCCACTATCAGGCACTCGATGAGCGATAAGGAAGCGTGATCAGAGAACACAACCTCTCTACGAACTGAGACGTTCATCTCCTATTTACTACCCTGGATGTGTTACAGAGAAGTAAGGTATACCGTAAGAAGCCTTGATGTTCGAAATGGCGCAGGCGAGGAATAAAACCAGGAGCAGTGCCGAAAGGTTGCTAGAAATGGTAGAGTGTTACGATCTGTATCACGTTAAGACCTTGCATTACAATGACGTGCAAAGTGTGCTGGAGTGGCTCGGGGTGAAACGTGGCGATTTCACCTTCAGGCACAATGAAGACACAGTAACAGTGCTCGATAGGTTTGTCAAAACTGCATAAGCTCAAAAACGTTGGAGTGATGAGTATCTACGAGGAACCTCAGATCGAGGGGAAAGATCGCTTAGTGGTACACGAGAATGCAACCCAGCGATCAGGAGCTGTAAGTGTGACTCTATCATATTGTTCCTGGTGATTCAATGCCATGCGAGAGCCCCGTTCTCTCAGGAGGTGCACAAGTTGATCAGGGACTCACAGAAAATAGTCGAGAATCCCCAGACTGACACGTTCGTGAGGTGTCCTCATCAGCGCATCTAACCCATCTCTCAGCAGGCGCAGCCCGTGATAGACGGCTTCTTGCCCTTGAATTACAAGACAACCAAACCCAGGATGCCCATCGTGACCATAGACAACTTTGGGCGAAATTATGAGCCTCTAAAGTGTACCGCAAAAGTCAATCCGTGGAGCGTCTACACCGACATAGTGTTACCCCGGGACTCTAAATGTGAATTTGACATAGAAGAACTGATAACCACGCTGAACAAGGTGCTGGGTCGAGGAGGCTTCGGGGTGACCGTTCCGATCAACGATCACCTTGTCACAAAAAACAACCTGTGTCTAGAAATGGTGAACTGGAGCATTCCTTTTATAGACCAGGAATTCAATCGCTACACGCATATCGCCTCTCAGGTGGAAGAAGTCATGATCAGCGTTTCCATAAAACACCCCAGCATCCTGCGTACATTCAGAGGCTTTTGGTGCAACATCCCCGGACACCAGTTGGGAGGTAGAGCCGTGCTCGTTATGGAACGAGCCCTCTTCTCGCTGCAGGAGTTAATGTGGTGTACAAAAGGAACCTCAGTCATGCCCGTCGTCGAACTGGACACCCTCTGAGGGCTGGATTACTTGAGATTGAGAGCCATCCAGCACAGGGACTTCATAGAAAGCCCATACCCTTTGCTTTCAAGATGAGGACTTTGGCACATCGTGCAACTTCTCTACCCCAGATCAGCCGCGAGGCAATCGCACTCCCGAAGTGTTGTGGTTCTTCAACGCAGCCACCGGGAGCGACATATTCAGCTGGTACTGCGTGATGTGGGAGTTACACAGCGGTTCGCCCTTGGTACAATACAAGAGGTCCGAGCAAGATTATTGTAAAAAGACATACGCTGAGAATCTTTAAAAATTGGTCGTGATTTACAGCCCGGAGAATGTTGAAATGTTCGAGCTCGGCTACATGAAAGCGATCAACGCTTGCATCCTTCACAAGAAACACAAAGACAGAAGGCCTACCGTGCAGACGATACTGGACAAGCTCCATCACATGGGCTGCAAGATAACGGACAAGCATTTTATCTCTATGGGAGTGTTGTGCATTACGCTGTTCCGAACTGCTGAACCTCACTCGATACCAGTGTTTGCGTCGAGATGTCAGTACGGCCCAGTTGCCTTCCGAGCAGATGCCGTTGTCCATACAGGTAGGGGAGTATAAGCCGGCCAACATCATAGTGGGCGACGACTGCGTCCCCGAGGGACTCACTAAACTGATGACAGAGAGATCCACAGCAGGATCCCCCATTACAGTAATCAAGTCCGACCCCAAAGTGTACTACGGCATAGACTTTATGAGGTTGGCTCCTGATTTTATCCAGCCTTATAGGTGGTACTCGAAGAAGGTTAAAGAGCTTGAAGATGTATACAAGAGCAAGTATAAGAAACAAAAGGCTGGTGACACCAACAACCCTGATGAGCTCAGGCGCTCAAAGACAGCTTCCGGGGTTTACGTATAAGATCAGGATGAGGATACTTCCATCAGGGTCTGCGGTCGACAACATCAGGTTCCTCCTCAACCTGCCGTCACCGGTGTGACACAGACGCCTGACTGGGAAGTGGAGCTGCTGTCCGTCCGACCCAACGAGGCTCATGGCATGGAAAGCGCGGTCAGAAACGCTGCGGGACACATGTCAACAGAGTCAAATAACCTTGAATGCAGCGACAACTCAGTCAAAATGTTGAGCTCTAGCGATGTGGGAGATGAGATACTCTGCAGTGTCAATTATAATCTGTCTTCGGTGAGCGATAACTCGAACTCTAGACACGACCAACGCCCAAGTAGGATCCGGTGTGGACAACCTCATCCGTGGCAAGGCCCAAGGGAACGGTATTGCAGCGAGTGTCAAAGACGCACCACAACCACCCAGCGAATCGATCGCTGAGCCAGTCCTAGAAGCCGTCTATGAGCCGCATGGTATGGTTATTTTGCGAGGTAAGAAGATCGAGGGGGAGATAGACACGACCATGGTCATTCTCAAGAGCCACAACGAGAAAGAGATAGCACGTTTCAAAGACAACTTAAACCTCCTGTCACAAAACATGACCCGAATGCACCCTCTTATATTTACTGGTCCCCAAGATGGATTGTGTAAGTACTGTAGGTGCAACGGTATGTTCATCTTCCATTACACGCAGTTCTTCGAAGGGTTCAAGCAGGTATTCAACTGGAAAGTGTCGGACTCACCTAACTCGGTTCACGCCTTCCTGCTGCAAGTCTTTCTCACACTCAAGGCCACCTTAGACATGAAGCTGTTACCCACACACATGACCAAATGGAGGGATGTCCTGATCGCTAAAGGAGCCGTGATGATCGACATTGTCCATTATCTCAGCAGGAACTTCAACAAGCCCTAGTCCTCGATGTTCAGCGAACAATGTAAGAGCTTGGTCAGTCTCTACTATGTTGGCAAAGCACTTACCTGACTCAAATCTGTACAAATAGCTTTGCAAGCTGAGCACCGGGATGCCAGCCTCGCATGTGCGGGATGCCTGCCTCGCATGTGCTGGCCAAGTCGATTGAGTGGTTGAGAAGTTTCGATCTCAGCGAAAGGACGTACCGGTTGACCCTACACTAACTTTTTCACGCTCATGGATTATTCATCCGACGTACACAACTGGCTGACATACATGGGTGAGGAAGAAGAAGCTCGTAATAGAAGCAGTGCCAAACTGCTGGTGTACGGAGACCCGAAGCCTTTCAGAGACAACCAGACATCAGAGGGTGTGGGTGATACCAAGCTGAACACACTGGTTAGGAACATAGTGCTGAGGATGAGAGTCAAGATATTCTGATCATCGAGGTTCGAAGTGACGACACTGGATTACACGCAGGGTTTGACGAAGGTGACTCAACAACTTGCCACTCTCTGGGATTTCCAACGTAGATCAACTGGACCGGTCGAGGTTACTCAGCGACACCAGCACCTGTTTCACACACTACGCAGTTTCGCAGATCGAGTCCAAGTGGGCCCCTGTCATAATGTTCACAATGTTTAAGAGGCAGGGACCTGTGCAGGAGTTCACTGTGGAATATTACAAGATGACGATCCTCATGGTTCTACTGAACCCGCAGAGATGAGATGGTGAGATCTCTCAAAGAGCTATTCCAGAGCGTGGCGACGTTCAGCGTGACAGACTACTAAATGTCAACCGTGTGATGTGCAGTTTGACATCTCATCCCCTTGTACACATACTGCTTTACGAAACCTAACAGTCCTTACTATCATACTCGTTGCCATCATTCTACTGAGCCTGTTGGCTGCACTGCTCAAGATCTCTCTGTCCACCTTCAACCATGCGCGGCTTGATCAATTATGGGACCTATTTCAGCATCAACAGCGTTGTCCAGTGCCTGTACAAGACACGCGAGCTACGTGATCTCATTCGGCAAGTCAACAAGCAGGATTACCGGGCTTCTAATACAGTGGCCACGAGTCTCAAGCATCCCATCTACGAGATGCCCAAAGACTACCAGTTACCGTGTGATCCGGGCTTTCTCGTAGACTCGATGAGCGTGTACAGCGGAGTGTCATTCGAAGTTCAGGAGGACACGGACCTCGTCTTCAAGTGCATTTTCAACACTCTAGTGGATGACTGTGCCCGTTAAAAACATTGGGGAATTGTCGGACATCAAGAAGGAGGAAAGTGTGTGCTGCCTTGGTTGCAACACACTCAGTAAGTCCAACACAATCCCTGTGTTGATCGAAGAGAATCTTCCCAATGAGCTGCAGGACACAGTACTCTGTCAACACGCTGACGACGTGTGAAAATGTCACACAAGAACACAGGCCAAAATCACGCGCAAGGTTTTGTCATTACCCCCGGTTGTGTGTATCAGGATTGGACGGGTTAAAAACATTGCTGTTTATCCTTAGCTCCACAGCTAACCGTTAAACGTGCTCATAGACAAGCTAACTTCTCATGCTGTGTTGTAAGCTGTTTGAAAGCTGTTTCATGACCCTCTTGCTTAACGCTTAGGCAGACTAAGCTAGCGTTGGGTCGATATGAGGATGTAATCGGGCGGTGGAAGGAATACTTTGGGGAACTCCTGAACCCGACTCTGGTAGAGGCAGAGCTGGAAGATGATGGGGGATCAACATCAGAGATCCGTCCAGAAATGCTGAAGGCTCTGGGTGTTGAGGGGCTGTCATAGATGACACGTCTTTTCAACATTGCATGGAAGTCCGGGACAGTGCCAAAGGAGTGGCAGACCGGGGTGGTGGTTCCCCTGTTCAAAAAGGGGGACCAGAGGGTGTGTGCCAATTACAGGGGCATTACATTACTCAGCCTCCCCGGGAAAGTGTACTCCAAGGTGCTGGAAAGGAGGGTCCGACCGATAGTCGAACCTCAGATTGAGGAGGACAATGTGGATTCCGTCCTGGCCGTGGAACAATGGATCAGCTCTTTACTCTTGCAAGGATCCTGGAGGGGGCCTGGGAGTATTCCTATACAGTCTACATGTGTTTTGTGGATCTGGAGAAGGCATATGACCGGGTTCCCCGTGAGCTTTTGTGGGAGGTGCTGCGGGAATATGGGGTGAGGGGGTCACTTCTTAGGGCCATCCAAACATGTACGCCCAAAGCGACAGCTGTGTCCGGGTTCTCAGCAGTGAGTCGGACTCGTACCCAGTGGGGGTTGGCCTCTGCCAGGGCTGCGCCTTGTCACCAATCCTGTTTGTGATATTCATGGACAGGATCTCGAGGCGTAGTCATGGAGCGGAGGGGTTGCAGTTCGGTGGACTGCGGATTGCATCGCTGCTTTTTGCAGCATAGCATAGCACTAGCAGTATTCACTGAACTAGTGTGGCTAACAACCCAGTAGCTAACTGCCTCAGCCTAACATTAGCTGTGTGTGCTTGAATAAGACTAACTTGCTACCTCATTAGCATAGCTCGTCTGTCTTAGCAATGCTTGAATTAATTGTGCTCACTAACGCCCTCATTTAGCCAGTAGTACTGATGGCTTTAATCTGAATGCATGCCCTCATTAATTGCATTCATTGAATTGCTACATTTGATTTCTTTTCAGAATCTAATTTAAGTTGTGGTCTATTACCTTCCAACTAAATCTAAGCCTTTGTCATGTCTCCTTACTTACTATTCACTATTATTCCATAATTAGTGTTTGATAACTGTTTAGAAGTAATTTGGGCTCATTCAGAGCTGGATCGGCCAATTCGCTTTATAGTAAATGAAAGAATAGCCTTAAAGAGAGGGATTATCTTTTGTTGCCTCTAACCCAGTGCATCAGCGAATTTATACTCCCTTCACTTACCGTGTCGATTGACAAAGTCGTTTGCTTGCTCTTGGTTACAGACATATGTTGCAATGGCCCCAACATTTTCTGACAGACAGGCTTGTGAGTGTTCCAACTGACACACTCACAGAATGGAAAAAGTTAAATACCACACAGACCGGGAGTCAGAACAATTAGAGAGGCAGAATGAAGCCCTGTTGAAGGTTATAATGGCAATGACTGATCTCCAATCCCAAGTTGAGAAGAAAGACCAACAACTAGCAAGCAAGCGTAGGGATAGAGAGAGCTCTGTCAGCAGATACATATGCCCACCATAGTATTGAAGTTGCGAAGCTCAAAGGCAACATCAAAGGCAAACTCAATCAACATCTCGATCAGTTTCACCAGCCAGCCTTGGAGACCAAGACTGAACTCGGGGATGAGAAATTCAGATATACTGTGGAGAAATCCAGAAGCACAAGTGGATGACAAGGTGTACCTCTTGAAAGCCACCTCCAGTCGAGAGGTTAACAGCTTCATTGAACGTCAAGCTCTTGAAGTCCAAGCTGCCTATGACTTGTTGATCCACGCCCTGATGCGGGAATTTTCAAATGTTCATGATAACGAACCTGACCCAATAGCCGCCATGGCTGTTAAACAGGCCAAGCATGAATCACCCCATGCCTATTACCACTGCATTCTCAACACATACTTTGGAAATAGGAATAATCCAGGAATGGAGGAAGAAAAGTCATTTAAGCAACTCTTAGTTCGCAATCTGCATTCAGCAACCAGCCTCCACCTAGGCGTTGCTGCAGATGAATGCACAATGACTAGCCTCCAATTGCGAGAACTTGCCACTAGGGCCTTCAACAAATTGAAAATGCAGCAGAGTAAATCTGCTGAGCACCGTGTTGTTGAGGCTGTAGTCTTACAACTTGAAGGTGTGCCAACGTCGCACACTCCGTCCATGGCCATTCAGCCATCACATCGGTCATACAGTACAAAGTCGAGGAGTCTACCTAACTCTTCTACAGACTTTGAGTCAGGAAAGCCCAAAGCTGGTAACCAGCCCAATGATCGGTATGAACACCAAACCGCACATGACCGCCCATCAGCGCCGAACTTTGGTAACAACAGGACTTGTCAGAGATTAGGTGATCTCTATCATTGCGATGCAATGCAGCATGATATATGGCACCAAAGATCATACCACCACTACCGTCGTGATAGATCCAGAGAAGATGGAAGACTACCTTTCCGCCAGTTCTTGAGTGACCTCACCAGAAGCGGCACAGGACAAAAGCTCCATCTTACGACAAAACTTGAAGACTCCCTGATTTGCGATGCTCTTGTGGACTCAGCAGCCAACTTGACAATCATGTCCAGTTCCTTGTACTACCAGCTGCAGAAAGCCTCGAATGGCAGGCACCTCCAAGTAGATTACTGTGAAGTCAACGTCACGGGTTTCACGCAAAACAAAGCTCACCTTGACTGGGTGGTGCTTGTTGAGCTCAAAATTGGACCCATGCTTCTCATACACCCAGTGTATGTCTCAAAGATGGACACTTTACCTCTACTTCTTGGTCTAGACCTCCTTGAATGGTTCAAACACTTGGAGATCTACACTGAGGTCAAAGATTCCCAACAAATGCTTCCCGCACATCCAATACGACATCCAGTGCGTCATTATTCCAGCACTGACAATTGCCCATGATGACGCCCTTCTTGTCTCAGCTCCTGATGAAACCTTATGAGTATGTCCACAACCAAGAAGCACTCTGTTGCTCTTTGGGTCCTTCATATTCCGAGGGACATTATCCCCTTGTGATGACTGGCACATCTTTCACTCATGTTAAAGATGTGAAGTTAGACCTATGCACAGAAGACTGCCACCAGTCTTGAACTCCAAGTGGGAATGAAGGTCTGTGACCCCTACAGTCAACCAGTGGGAGAGAAGGTCTGCGACACCTTCAGTCAACCAGTGGGTCTCCAAGACGTGTCTGCACCAGTGGTCAAGCCCACATAAGGTCAAGTCTTTACAGTGACCTACTGAATTAGAGTCAGTGGGGGTCAGCAGGACTCCACCTTTAAATGGGTTCAAAATAACTGGACTAAACTGTACAAAGCCCTCATGGGACGTGTATGTCAAATAAAATGACACGGAATATAATTTCCTTTTAAAGCACCCCACTGCGTGCTCACTCCCTCGAATAGCAACTTTCACTCGGTGGTGTATTAAATAGTTGTAACTGTTAGCACCCAATACACTTAACTATAATTAGCTTGAGACTACTTTAGTGACGAATATACTTTCTTGACAGGCATAACTGACAGCTAGACTAAGTTGATACTCTGTGTGCCAGAGCACACCTGCTTCATTGCTTTTGATTAGACACCATGGCATATTCAGATAACATTTCCACAGCCCACTGTCTTTAACTGCACTGCTTCTTACCGTACACAGTAAGCCATCTTAAGAAGTCATTTTAAACTAATATTGAGTCCAATTGTTCTTCAAACATGTGAAAAAAATCCTTATGTGCTGTGCTGTATAACTAATGTACCTCTTCTAACCATCTTGCATGTATCTGTGTCACCCTCACAATGAAAATTGTCTGGGTGCTCTTGATCCTATTCAGGGCTTATGTGACACACCAGCCTGACATTGTGTTATCAGGACCTACCTCTGGCATTGTCTTGCGTGAACAACAAAAGCTGTTGATCACTGAATGCACGGCAGATACACAGAAAGTTTATGACCAACTCAGTCCGCTCAAGGTCTACCGGAAACACATTACCACTGGCAGCTTGATCAGCTGTGCTGGTCAGAGCTGGACCAAGGATACGTTTAGTCATGCTGAGATTGACATAAGCTTGAAAAGTTCACGGCCACACCACCTCAACGGCATAGCTCACCGCGCTCCAAATGTTCCCTGGGTGTATCTTTAACCTGCTGCCTCCACTGATGTCTCCCTGCTTTCAATTGGGATACATATTGTGTAGAC